>JAOWBN010007413.1:0-11125 GCA_028565015.1 Pinguicula moranensis | reverse complement strand
CCCCAACCCTAAACCCTAAACGCAAAACACTTATTTCATAAATCGAGGTGCTTATAATCCAATTATAATTTTTAGAAGGCTGCGCAAACGGGCCTTAAGAGAGAGATTGATGCAGCTGCCAATGGGATGTCATGAAAAATTCTTATAATGAGGCTTATACTCTACTTCAAGCAACGAGGTTGATGCACTTGTTGTCACGATGCATGCTATGAATGCAAAGATTGACATGCTGATATCCCACGGGCTTTCACCAAGACCTGTTATAATAGCGCAACAACCGTTCTGCGAAATATGTGGGTGAATTCCTCCCCGAGAACTGGGAACCTCAATGGATAAGGTCCCAATGGAGAAACAGAATTATGTGGGAAAACAACAAAGATATCCTAATACATTTGAGCAAAATAGTTTCAACGCAAAAAGAAATGATCATCAATATTTTTGTAGGAGCAACAACCAATATGTTTTGAATCCCACAACCTAGAGTTATGTGTAGCCGCAACCTCAACCAAAATTTTCCATTAGGCCACCTCACAGGTCTCCCAATGATGGCCTCCTAACGCAACTGACCATGGACACCAAGAGCAGTCCAGACCTGATAGTCCAGCTGGCTATGACCTCAAGTAATTTCATGAAGGAAACTCAAGCAAACTTCAAACACCAGTTTGTAGCTATAAGAAATTTGGAGGTTTGAGTTAGGCAGTTGGCATTGTGCCAAATATATGAAGGACATCTTGTCCAACAAAAGGGAATTTGAATATTATGAAATAGTGGCCCTAACTGAATGCAGTGCAATCCTTCAAAACGAATTGACCTCAAAGCATAAGGATTCAGGGATTTTTACTATTTATTGCACTATTGGCAATTCTACTTTTGATAGAGCATTGTGTGATCTTGATGCATATATTTATTTGATACATCTATCTATTTTTTGGAATCTTGGATTAGGAGAAGCTCGGCCAACAACCATATCTTTGCATTTGGCTGACTGTTCTATCAAGCACCCTAGAGGTATCATTGAAGATGTCTTGGTCAAGTACGATAAGTTCATCTGCTCGACATATTTTTATCATTTTGGATATGGAGGAGGACCGTGATATCCCCATTATTTTGGGAAGTCCATTCTTAGCCACTGGAGGAGCTTTGATTGACGTACAAAGAGGTGAGTTAGAGATGTGTGTCCAAGGAGAAGAGGTGAAATATAATGTTTTCAGACCTTGAAACACCCGGATCTTCGTGAGAATTGTTCAAGTATTGACTCCTCTGATAACATGCCTTTGGAAGGATATGAGTACCATCGAGAAGATTTGGAAAAATTGTTTGGTGAGTCAAGGAATATACTGAATTCTAACAGATACGGCCACTTTTGGCATTACTCTCTCACAGATTGGTAGATTAATCCATTGTGCTGTATTTCCTTTTATGCCATACCTCTAAGTGGCCTTTGTTGTTTCTTGTCTAGTTTTTCACTGATCATGGACACTTTCCTCTTTACTATCATTCTGCTTTCCTAACATTTAATAACATGACTTTCTATAGCAGGAGCTTCTAGTAGATTCTGCTGACAAAATTAAGATACCTAACCTATGACTTTTACAGCAAGCAGAGATGATGAACACGGGAAGATCTGTATGCCTCTCTATGCTTATATACTGTGCTATCTTATTCTTTTGCTAGTTCTATGGGGTACAGGTTATGGCATTTGCTTTAGCATACAAAGGACTCTACGGTAAAGACCTCTACATCAGTTACTCATCCCTGTATTGTGCCTCTCTTGTCACCCTGGTGGATAGCAGAGTGAAACATTGACTTGGCAAGGAGTTTTGTTACCACGATTTAGCAACTCCGCAAAAATTAAAATGCATCTCCTACACTGGATCAGTTCAGTTGTGTCTATAATGGCCTTAAGCGCAATGAGGCCTATAAAGTTTGAACTGGGATCATGAATGCTCTTGTGACCATTGACATGCATGTGATCTGTACACTTCTTAGTAGGTTTTACTAGTCTATTTTCTTTGTTTTAAATCTGACAGAATGCTTTCTCGGAGTACCTCCCCTTCTATCATTACAGGTGTAGCTTACCAAACATAATCGAGCTGTATATCAAGATCCCTACAATGGGAATTGACAATGTGACAGTCATGACATTTTTCTTTGGTGAAGAGCGACTGATGGATATGATCTGAATACTGAGTTACTTTATGATCTACTGTGATGCTAAGTGAGCCATGTACCAGATCGCCCGTGGCTATACTAGAAGGGGGTATGAGGAAAAGGCAAGATACACAGATCATTCTAAAAAAAAATTGGCTTATAAAAAAAGCCAAATTTGTATTTTCTACTTCTTTTAGGGGTTACAGCTCATGTTTACTTTCTTTATTTGTACATGCTAGTGGATATCAATTATGGATTACAGTTCATGTTTATACTTTGTATTTTCTACTTCTTTTACTTTCTTTCTTTGTACATGCTCAATTTTCAATTAATGAAATTTTGCTTATAAAAAAAAGGAATATGCTTAATGGTTGGAGGAAAATGAACCACAACAAAAAAGACTTTTGAGGATTTGGGAGAGAGGCCAGCACTTCAAGTGAGCTTTTCTTAACGGGAACCTATCCTGGAATTAAAGCCATTACCCACACATTTAAAATACGCACTCTTGGGCACAAAAAACACACTACCACTCATTATTTTGAGCACATTATCACAATCGGAAAAAAAGTTTATTGAGAGTGCTTCGAGGGCTTAAATGCGCTTTCGGATGGACTCTAGCCAACATAAAAGCATTAACCCATTTGTGTGCATGAAATTTTTTTTATTGGAATAGGGCATCAAACCCTCTATAGCCCTAGATAAATGACTTAAAGGTCAAATTGAGGAAGAAACTTTTCAAGGACACTAAGTGGTAAAGTCAATCGCCCTACAACCCAAATCCAAGTGAAGTTATCATCTCTGCTTCAGCTGAATAACTAAAAATATAAAAAAAAAACCTCAATTGTATGTAATGTTTAAGTATGTTTATGTTTATCGAATAGTTTAGCATTCGCCACTTTACCATTCGTCCAATTGTGTAAAACTTTAAACTTTTGGTGTCTATCAACTTACAATCCTCATGGTTCGACGTTGATTCTCATCCCACTATTAGTTGTTCAATTTTGTGAACTTACAAATACGTCAACAAGTTTTTGGCGCCACTACTGAGGATTGTTTAATTTTCATAATAGCATTACCAAGTGAGTTTTTAGCTATATTGGACTTTTTATTTCAATTATTTTAGTTCCATTTTAATTGTGCTACTTCAAGCTATGGAGACCCCAAGATCGAACGAACTTTTCATTCAAGAAGGATAGCTCAAAAAGAGGTAAAAACAAATATGGCTGCTATTGGTGATTAGCCGTAGCACCAAATTAGGATAATAGACCTATGGAGGATTTTGCTCTCCCTCAAGCTGAGGAGGAAGCCCCATCTATCTAAAAGCCTGCCATTCAAGCCAATAATTTTGAGTTGAAGCCTGCCATGATTCAGTTATTGTTGCAATATTCTACATATGGTGGCTCATCTACTGAGGATACTAACTTGCACGTGCGAGCATTTGATGAATTTTGTGACAATTCGAATTATGCTGGAGTAAGTCAGAAAGCCATTCGGGTCAGGATCTTTCCCTTTTCTCTACGAGACAAGGCATGGAGTTGGTTGTAATCATCGCAATCATATTCCATCCGTACATGGTATGACTTGAGGAAACAATTCTTGATCCAATTCTTCCCACCATCAATGACCGCCAAAATATTTAGTGAGATTACTTATTTCATGCAGAGCGATATGGAATCTTTATATGAAGCAGGAAAATATTTAAAAGATCTTCTTAGAAGCTGTCCAAACATTGCTGATAAGTTGGGTTCGAACTAGCTTTATGAGGATCATTATGCGTTAAACCTGCTTATCTTTAACGGAGTAATGTGCATTTTATGTCCATTTCTTGTGTTTTTATAGGATTTGATAAAACTAATCATATACCACGAAATGTGGGATAAATGCTCCAAATATTAAGGCTGTGACCCCAAATTCATCAGTCGCAACCGCAGTCAAGTTACCACAGGTACACGTTGGCGAGAAAGTGCAAAACCATATTTTTTCAAGACATTGTAGGCCGACCATTTTACCCTTAATTTTTGTTCCAAAATTTAAATTGAAGCTAACTTTCATAACATAAAGTATTCTTGTGACATGGAGTCTAATCATTAAGTGAATGTGGCTAAGTTCTCAAAGACTCATGACAAAATTAGTAGGCAATAGGCCCCAATGATGAAATCTAAACTTGAATTCATACCTGTAGCCTCAAAGGGTAAGGGACTGATGGCTGATGCTTCCACCAGCAAGGAAACCGCAGAGGATGCCCCCGAAAAAATCAAAGTGGCGGATGTAGCCTTACAATTTTGATCAAAATATTCAAATTCCTCCTGGTTGGTACTTATGTGGGCACTCTGAATAATCTAGATGGATTGAGGGACCTGCAGCTAGGATTGAAATCAATTGGGTAACTTAATATCATAGTCTCCTATGTGCGTGCTGGTAAGGTGCTCATGTGGGAAGAGGAAAAATTAGACCTTATGAATCTGGTAAAAAATGATTAAGCTTGTCTACTGAATTGGTTGTCTGATTTTCATCCCTGGTCCAATACTTCTCCAGCATCTACACAACAACGTTTGTGTTGGATCAAGGTGTTTGGTATGCTACTCAAGATATGGGATAAATTAGTCATAGAATGCATTGGATCTAAGTTTGGAAACGTGGTGAAAATAGATGATAGCACAATCACTAAAAGCTACTTGGGGGCAGCCCAAATTTTTCTCCTCATAGTGATGGATCCTTTGTGGCCACTACATTACCTATCATGGTTGATGGTGTAACTCTTACCGTATAAATAGCCAAGTTGATTGATGATAGCATATCTGGGAAATGGTGGAATGCCCCTGAAAGAAGTTGGGAAGATTCCAACTTACAATTGGGAGACCAGTCTTCAGATGACCTTGCAGACAATGAGAGCATGTCTGGTCCAGTTAGACAACCTGTAAAATACATGATCATAAGTGATATAGTTGTACCTGGTTCTGTGTTTGATGAGAAAAAGAAGGCTAATATATCCACAGTAGACACTAGTACCTCTCAGGTATAGCCATTAGCAGATGCCCAAGTTATTCAGGATGATTCACAGAAGGTGTGGAATCCGATCAAAATGGACTGCAGACTGGGCCCCCACTAATTTAAACTTTGTAGCTGATTGTATTGTTAATAGCATTAACAAGGAGAGAGTAGTTGGGTCAGTAGAGGTGCCAACTACTGCAATGAAAGCTTTGGTTGAACTATATGACAGGGTTAGTTCATCTGCTAGGTTTTCCTCACCGAGCATTAACGAGGAGAGGGAGTCTTAGATAGTTGATGTTCCACCTATTGCATTCATAACATTGGGCGATGATACTATTGTAGTTGAAGATGTGGTTAGCTCACCCCTGATATGTCCTAAATCGCTTATGGTGCAGCAGTCACCACTAAACCATGAGAATACAGTACCTACTGAAGGCTTAAACACTTACATCATACTATTCCAACAAAATTCATCTGTGAGTATATGACACCAAAGAACTAGTAGCACACATGGAAATAGAACCCAATACCCAAGTACCCCTATCATCGAGTGAAGGTGCAATTGACATCCCACCATTACAAATTTTTCCTCTCATCCCGTTCAAGGTCAAAACTCCAAAGAAATCTAAGATGAAAAAGGACAAGGGATATGGCCAGGAAACACGAAGTTAAACAAGGAAAGTGATTGATCAAGAGAGAGAATGACCTAGCTATATTAAATGATTGGGTTAATAACCTGGTTGAACAACAAATGGTAAAATCTCCTGAGGTTGGAAAAAATCATGAGATATCTATTGACCAATTGGGGTGGAAGCTTATCAAACAATTATTATTGGACATTATTTAGGGGTGTCATATGGACAACATAGACAAGAGACACGGGAACTTCTGATCCAAATGATGGGCAACATCAATAAGGCAGAAGAAGGGGCAAACTTTAGTAGCCCCAAGAATGGATGAGATACAAGCCTTCAATGAAGGATATCACAACATGCAATGAGAGAGGCCTCTGCCTCCCGAGTAGAAGAAAAGTAGTGAAGGAGCCCATCCTAAACCAAAAGGCAGATTTCGTTAGTGTTCAGGAAACAAAAATGGACACTATTGATAGGAAGTTGTGTGAGTATGTCTGGTTTGAAGGTAACTTTCACTGGATCTATCAAGGATCAAGAGGCCAATCAGGTAGCTTACTGTTTATATGGAATAACACCAAATTTTATAGACAACGTACCATTTTTGGTGCTGGATTCTTGGGGGCAAAAGGTGTGTGGCATAATGAGACTATGGTCTCTAATATGGCGAACTTATAAGGACCTAGCGAGCTGTATGACAAAATAGAGAAATGGAAGGAACTGGTGGAAATTCATATGGGGAGTTCAGCAAAAAAGTGCTATTTATGGAAGATTTTATTTCAGTTCTTACTCCATCAGAAAGTAAAGGCTCATCACACACACCTCTGGATAATGAAATTCAGGCCTTTAAACTGTTTGTTCAAGATATAAAACTGCAAGACTTGAGAATGGATAAAAGAAGGTTCACATGGTATCTGAAGTCTATGAAGGTAATGAGGAGATTGGATATGTTCTTGGTGAATGAGAATTGGGTTGATATAGAAACAACCTGGTCTCAAATTGGGATGGATAGAGATGACTATGACCATTGTCCAGTATCCCTCTGTTGCGAATTTCAGAATCGGGGTCCAAATCCCCTCAGAGTGCTTGACTGTTGGCTTGATGATGGGAACTTCAATACAGATGTAGATAATCTCTAGAACAACACAAGCACAATGGGCTATGCTAGTCATCAACTCAAGATGAAATTCAAGATCCTAAGATCTGGCATTAAATCCTGGAATCAAACAGCTCCAAGAAACCTACAGTCACAAAGGAAAGATATCCTAAAATAGTTAGCAAACTACGAGCTCCAAGCTAAACAAAGAAGCACATCACAAATTACAAAAAGAGAACAGTAAGAAATGTAGACACTAGGAGATCAATTGGACCAAGTGACACAGAATCTTGACAACTCTTCTTATCAAAAATCAAGAATACATCGGCTACAGCAAGGGGGCGCAAGCATAACTTACTTCCATAACTGTATAAACAAGAATAGAAGGAGGAATGCAATCATTGGAGTAGGGGATGATCCCATATGGCTGGAAGACACAGTACAAGTGAAGGAGTGTTTCAAAAAACACTTTGTCGAAAGATATAAAGAAAAGTGTTGGCATAGACGTAAAATCACTAGGTTGACGTTCAAAAGGTTTTCTCAAACATGAAAAGTTTGTCTAATAGTACCCTTTACAAAAATGAAGAATAGAGCAGCAATCGAGGACTGTGGAAGTGGAAAAGGCCCAGGACCAGATGGGTTTAGTTTTAAATTTATCAAGCATTTTCTACATCTTTTGAAACCTAACATCTTACAATTGTTCCTTGAATTTTACAAGAACTGCAAGTCGGACAAAGGAAGCAATGTAGCCCACATCACTTTATTGGCTAAGAATGTTACTCCACCGAAGGTCGAAGATTACAGACCTAAGATTATTGCCCAAGTACTTGCTAACAGGCTATGTCCTGTACTAGACAGTGTGATGATTACCAATGAATCTGTTGATGATTTGAGAAAACTAAAGAAACAAGCACTAAGCTTCAAACTGGATTTTGAACAAGCCTTTGACACTGTCAACTGGATATATCTGCAGGATGTCATGATTCAATTGGGCTTCCACATTTGTTGGACATGGTGGATCAAGGAACTCTCGGAGTCAGCTTCCACATATGTGTTAATCAATGACAGTCCAACGTTAGAATTCTTTTCAGAAAGAGGTCTTCGACAAGGGAATCCATTATCACCATTCTTGTACTTACTGGCTATAGAAGGTCTGTCTGTTGTGATCAACAAAGTCGTGGACCTTCACATATTAAAAGGGACTGAGATCGGCCTTTAGAAAGTGATGCTACACATCTATAACTTGCATATGACACACTGCTATTTCGAGAAGCTAACTGAAACACCATCAAGATCATTATAGCCAGTCTACTAAATTTTGAGTTAATATCCAGCTTGCGCATCAATTACTCAAAAAGTAGTTTGATAGGTATAAACATGGATCAACCTACACTGGATGAAATTACATCATATATGGGCTGTAGAACTAGATCCTACCATTGAAATACCTTGGTTTGCCGGTAGGATCAAATCCTCTCATAGCAGTTACTTGGAACCCTGTACTTACTAAACTCAACAATGCATTAAACAAGTAGGATCATAAATACCTATCCTCTGGAAGGAAGTTGATCTTGAGAAACGCAGTGCTTGCAGCACTGCCTACACATTTCTTTGCCTTTCTGAAAGCTCCAGGCTCTGTCATCCATAAGATAACGGCCATTATCAGTGGAAAATAGTGTTCATGGAGTTAGGAGACTACAAGCTTTCAACGAAGCTCTACGTGGGAAATGGGTGGAGTTGATACTGGTTGGTGGAAATAATCTGGCATTCCAAGTACAAAGGTCTAAATATGGCTCTGATGGTATTCTTTCTGTAGAGAGAGACACTGAACTTAAAAAATTTGATCTGCAATCAACAAGGAGAAGAGGTAAAAGCAGGGACATAAAGTATGCATCAAACTCGTGGAACAAAATTCAGGACATCACAAGATCAGCTTGATTCAGTCAACTCATAAGGATTAAAGTGGGATTAGGGCAAGGCATCCTATTCTGGACAAATATTTGGCATCATCATATCTACCTTGCTGACCGTTTTCTGAGCCTATATAATGTAACACTGAACAAACATGCATACATAGCAGATATGGGAAACTGGCACTCAATTAGCTAGGACCAGTCTTGGCAATGGCGATGATAATTAAGAAACGATGAAAGCTTTGGTCTTTGTGACATATAATGTTTTTGCAGGATGTCATCCTATCTAAATAAAGCATGGAGGGTTACTACTTTGAGGGAGTGCTGCTGGTAACTACGCAATTAAAAAGGCACACAATCTAATATCAACAAAGAACACACATCCTTTCTCTCATCAGGAAGCTGAGAATCTCTCCAGCTTATGGAAGATCACAACACCCAAAAAAATACTAATTTTTTATTGGAAATTGTTACAGGATGCACTGCTAACCAAAGGAAACCTACAACGTAGGCATATAATCCAGCAGATCAGGAGACTAGTTTTCCCATATGCAACACAAGTAATGAAAACGTACAACACTTATTTTATAACTGTGCCTTCTCTTTACAAGTATGGAAAGTTCTTAAGGAATGGCTGTCATCCGTGGAGGTGGACCTGTAATATCTCCGAAAGCTATACTACGTGTCATGATGCAAAATTTGTGTGAAAGCGTAAACATAGGTGTGTTAAGCATGCATAACAAAATTTTCAGAGATCATTTGACCATGGATCTTTGCTAATTTATACAACTTGATGTTACAAGAGAGAAGGAACTTTAATACCTCTTGTAGAATCACTAATTCGTGCAATAAAGCTTATTCTGTTGAGGTACCCAAATATCCACCCTCTAGAATAGTCCACACCACCACTTCCTTTGAAGTTTATATACCCTAAGTGTATAACTTATATGAGGATAAAGGAGTGCTAGCTACAACCTTTAACCCTTAGACCAGAGAAGAAAACTTGTTCAAGTTTTTGCCCCAAAAGTCCAAGTCCTTCTCATGTAGAGAATGTAACAAGGATGTGGAACTTCTCAACAATTCGTTCAAGGCTTTAAAGCTCGACCAACATCTCATATTTTTGATAAGATTAAGGTATTTATATAGGTGGTCATGAGTCTAAGATGTAAACACATGTTGTAGCTAATAGATAACATTTAAACTTGTACTTTGCAAAGGCTAATATGACTTCTTACAAGTGGACATAGGAATATCTTCTCCTAACAATTTAGGAGGGGTAAATCCTTTATTGATCACTTATAATCTTCTTTAAACCATTACTAAGATAACCCATTGTTACCCATTTGCGGTGTAACTACGAATAGAATCAAAGAATAGCATTCATACCCAAGATCTCTATATGGTGATCTCAAGTCTATTGATCACTTACACCCACTATTTTTTAGAATATTATCCATTGAAAATATGGTGATCTCTATGCGGGTCAATCCGATGTACTTTTCAACTACAAGCATCCATGTTTCTAACTTAAGGTCACTACACTAGATGAGATCAACAATTTCCTTCAAAAGGAATTGGCTACGAACATGCTAATCTGTCCGTATTAATGATGTCTTGTCTCACTACTACTATGGTTATGGATGTTTAGTATAGATAACTTTAATTAGAGTGGTCCCATCATCACAACTCTTTGTGATACATTCTATATTATTAATGCTAGGCTTCACTATTTTATATGTTATAAATATACAAGTAGTGAAGGTTGCTACAATCATATATACAACATTAAAGTGTCAATACATAGGCCTAAGGTGATTGGCCTTGGGACATAAAATTAACAAACTCCCACTTGTACTAAGGCCAATCATTCATTTTTTTTAAACCGAGTGATTGTACATGTTGTTCATGTCGAGCCTGAGTTAAGGCCTTAGTCAAGGGATCAGCCACATGGGCATCTGAAGGGATCTTATCTACCTTCACATCGTTCCTCTCTATCCACAATCCACAACATACCCAGTATATTCCCAAATAAGTCGGGGTCTGGGGGTCAGATGTACGCGGCCTAACCCTTGTAATTATACAAAGAGCCCATTTCCGTTGCGACACAATATGTATTGCGTCATTTGATGTATTGAGTTCCAACAACTTGACTAAATAGAAGCATTTGAATTTAATAGAGCCATTTTTCTCTAGTCCATTATTATCATAAAGCTAAATGAATTGTCAATAATGACTCTTCCAGCTCCATTTGCAATGGACAAAACATCATTCCTCTCTATGATTTCTCTAATCAAGTGGAACTTTCTCATTACATGTTTGGACCTCTGATGAGACCTCGGTTCTTT
>JAOWBN010007412.1:0-22829 GCA_028565015.1 Pinguicula moranensis | reverse complement strand
GAACTAGGGTCAGACCCGGTTAAAGTCGGTTTACTCGCGGAAAACCAGCCTAAACCCTCCGCAAACCGGCTACCGAAGGTTACAAGAATTAACCTTTTGCCTTATGAAACAAAAAGATGATACTGTACTGTCCATAATGAAATTGGACAAATCAAATCACTCAATTTATTATTGAATTTACTTTTTTATTTATATTTTTAATTTTTATATTTTCAATTACACTTATGCCCCTAGTAAAATATAAACTATGTTTAGGACATGTTTTATACCTATACTAATTTTCTCCTTTTACTTCTCTTATTTATTCTACCTCTCCTTTTAATTTTATATTTTTTTGAGTGTTTGGTAAAACTATGAAAAAATAAAAAAGTTATTGAAATAATATTTGCAATCAAAATTTTTAAGTAGATTAAATAGTGTTTATAGTTGAATTTGATAAGATAACTTTAATTTATTTACAAAATTACCATTAAAAGTAGAAGTAGAAAAAAAGTAACCTCCTACATACTTCTGAAAAAAAAAGAATCTGACTGAAAAAAAGGAGAAAGAGAAGGAGAAGTGGAGTTTTAAAACAATGATTTTGAAATAATCTGAAAAAAAAAAAAGAATGAGAAAATTAATCTTAAAAATAAGTAGTACAAAACAGGCTCAGATAATGATATTTTCTTGTTGCTCAAAATATTTGAAGAATGTGAACCCTGAAGGATTTCATAACAATAATTGCAAGCTAGACATACTTAAATAGACATGCGTGACCAAATGGCCACACATCGGTAGTTTCTAGGATCCAAAATAGAATTATTTTCACATGCGATTAAAAAATTTGAGCACGATTCATGGCGGATGGAGAGGGGAGCCGGGACCTCCTTGGGTCCGCCGCCGTACCTCTGGTCCAGGCCACCTGGTCCCCCAAAAGTTTATATTTTATTTTTGACTGTAATTTTATTTTATACTAAAATTCATATATGAATTTACAAACATATCCCTCATCATTCCCATATAAAAGTAAAATGTCATATCTATTCTCATTTTTTTAACAGTAATTTTCTAGCCAGAGCTCGACGGTAATTTTTTTCATTGTGGATTTTAAATTCTCAAGCTCTTTTTGTCATCTTTTAAGATCAAGATTGGTAATTTTTATTTAGAGTTTCTTTTGAATTATTTTTTATTTCAGTTATTATTGTTTCGGTTCGGTTTTATAAATCTGTTTATGAGTTTTTTTTATCTTCGTTTAATCAATTTGTTCTGTTATGTTCTTGTAAGCCTATTTTGAGAAATATTTATATAAACAAATTAGGCCGTATAAATAAATTAGGTAGTATTAAATGGTTTAACTTTTTTTTATCATTGTTTGACCTTATAAAATTATTTTTTTATAATTGTTGAGCACGTAAATTATTTTTATTATCCATAAAAAAAAATTACAATCACCCCTAAAAAAATTATTTTTACCCCTCTAAATTTTTAAAAGTTTTTTTGTATGCCCCTCTAAAAAATCCCACCCCCCTAATTTTTTTTTATCTCGTCCGCCTTGGGCCACCATTTTTATGCAATGACGAGAGTCAGATTCATAAGACATTTATTAAGGACAAATGAATAGTCTCAGTAACAATTCTCTCCTCAATTGGGAAAAAAAAGAACAAAATACAAAAAGATAAACACGTACCAATATTGATGAACACCTCCGGGAAGAGAGAGGAACCACTGGGATGAAGCCGGGTAAATGGGAGTCAGGATTTCAGATGAGATGTGAGATATAAGACATCTTGGTGGTCTACCTTAAATGAGGATAAGGAAGTATCATAGATACTTGGTGGTTCATGTGTGAAAGCATATATATATAAGACATCAAGAAACAGAGATTTGTTACATTTACTGAGATGTCCTCAAATTAAAAATAATTCGGGCGGATTGGAGTGGTAGAAGGTTTGGATTCTGAAGAGATCTAGATTTCAATCGTCACTGGGTTGCAAACAATTCCCTTGGCCACGATCGTCGGGCTACCGAATTCGATGGATTATTGACCCATCATTGATGGTTCATGCCTGGAGATTACCGCGCATGGATCTCATGGATTAGTCGGACCAAATTAGTTTCAGACACGTGGTATTAAAAAAACAAAAAAAACTGTCATATATTAGTGAAAATTTTTAGACGAGACAAAATCAATATAGGTATAGTAGGCTTTAACTCGGAGTTTGCCAAAATTACTGATGAAGGCGGCGGGATGCAAACTAAGATGAGCGAGACTCCAATCGAAGAGATGTTGTGACTAGTGAACAAGAATTTTGTACAAAGCCAACGACCCTAACCCCGTAAGGGACCATTTTTTAACCTGTTAGAAGTCGGATAAACTGTGATAACTGAAAATTATCTATCTTTATCCTTTGTTCGGTACACGTGCGAAAGCTATCTCCTGCCCGACAGATAACGGCTCGTGCAAGGATAATTGAGTGACAACTCGCACATTTTAATCCCGATAATTTGTTATCCCATGTTTAACCCATGAGTAAAGTTATATTTTTACTCTTATAATTCACAATTATTACAGTACCAACTATAAATACCTATATTCTAAACCTAATTTCCGATGAGCCTCAAGAATTCTTATTCATCACCTTCCAATAACATCTCTAGCGGGGGGAAGACATTCAATCTTCTGATCAACTAAATCACGCTGACAGTCAAGATTAGTTTCTTAAATCAAGAAAATAGAGGACTTGTCAGCTGTTAAAAATTTCATAGCTTCTTGGTATCTGCTATCTTATAATCGGAGATTCGGAGCACGTTGATTCATTGGTTGTATACACCATTGATTCGCATTTGCTGGTGAGTGATTTCAACCTTAATCGGGAAATCATCTTCTTCTCACTCAATATCAATTTTTGATTTTCCGTAGCCAAGTTGATTATCTTGGATCTATTGAAAGAATTGAAGGATTGAAAATAGAGAAACAAGTTTGAGAGAAGAATTGAATGGATCTTCTTCCATGATCCGTATACTGTATTACAGAGACATATATAAGTAATACAACAAATCTCTTCCTAACTTAATTACATAAAATCTGGAGTAAAATCAGGAGATTGAAATCACGTGGGGCCACACAGATTTGGATTTGATTTTTCTTCCTTGACTTTATCGCCAATATCACTAACACTCACCCTCAAACTAATAGAGGGAGGTATTAGCATGAGTTTTGATCGCAGCAATTGAAATCGAACTGTTCCCAGTCCTTTAGTGAAGATGTCTGCCAATTGATCTTGTGTACTAAGGTAATGAATCTCAATGTCTTTATTCAAGACCTTTTCTCGGAATAAATGATAATCAATTTCAATATGTTTGGTCCGAGCATGGAAAACTGGATTAGAAGCAAGTGCAAAGGCTCCTATATTGTCACACCATAATACTGGACGATCATGAAGTGAGATATGAAAGTCCCTAAACAACATACGAAGCCAGTAAAGTTCTGCAGTAATTAGAGTCATAGCTCTATACTCTGCCTCAGTACTGGATTGAGACACAACATTCTTTTTCTTAGCAGACCAAGATATCAAACTGGAACCAAGAATGATGCTAAATCCTGTGGTAGAGCGTCTATCAGCAGGATCACCTGCCCAATCAGAATCACAGAACGCTTGAAGATGCAGACTCCCAGGAGTGTACCACAGGCCTAGATCTGGGGTGCCTTTAAGATATCTTAATACTCGTTTTGCATCTCCCCAATGTGCACTGGATGGACTATGCAAAATGCTGACATAGCTGATTCACCGAAAAGGCAATATCAGGACGAGTTAAGGTGCAGTACTGTAATGCCCCAACTGTCTGTCGATATAAAGTAACATCAGGTGAGGCAAGAGTAGAGGAATCAGTAATACTAGACATTCCCCCAGATGAGCATGGTGATGGCAATGGCTTGGCATGCTCCATCTTGGCCTGCTGCAAGAGATCAGATATATACTTTGTCTGTCTAAGATGAAGCCCAAATTTATCACGAATAGCTTCAATGCCAAGAAAATAGCCCAAATCACCTAAATCACGAAGATGAAAAGTAGACTGAAGACTTACAAGAAGACTAGAGACAGCAGATAACATCGAGCCAGTGACTAAGATATCATCAACATAAACGAGCACAAAAAGGTGCACCTTATCATCATGAAAGGTAAATAAAGATGAGTCATTCAGTGAGCAGGTGAAACCAAGATCAATGAGTGAACCCGAGAGACATACATACCACGCCTGAGAAGCCTGTTTCAGACCGTATAAAGCTTTACGCAAGGAACAAACATGAGTAGGAAACTGATCTGAAGTAAACCCTGGAGGTTGCTCCATGTATACAACTTCCTCAAGCCTGCCATTGACGAAAGCATTAGAAACATCAAGTTGACGAATAGGCCAATCAAACTGAACAGCCAAAGCAAGAAATAATCTTAGAGTAGCCATTTTAACAATAGGACTAAAAGTTTCCGAAAAATCCAGACCATATTCCTGCTCAAACCCACGAGCTACCAACCGAGCTTTATATCTATCAATCGAGCCATCAGATTTTTGCTTAATTTTATATACCCATTTACATCTAATAACATGTTGGTCAGATGGCCGAGGACAGAGATCCCAGGTATGATTATCCAATAAAGCATTAAACTCCTCTTGCATAGCAGTTATCCACTCAGGAGACTGTGCAACCTGTTGATAATTAACAGGTTCACGAGGAACATGAGCACTGACTAGAGCCTGAAATGGATGATGAACAGCTGTATATAAATGATAATCGGGAAATTGTTTAGGACAGATAGAACCTGTTTGTGATCTTGTAACCCGAGTGGCAGGTTGCTCTATAGGTTCTGGGATGGTTGTGAGTAGATCAGGAAATGGAATTGGTGCTGAGGGGGGGCGAGATGACTGACCAGTGGAACCCTCAGCGGCTGGAAGCATAGGAATTGGAGGGTCACTGAGTATCTGAGAGCTGCCATGTGGACCAACAATAACTGGAGACAAGATGTTGGAGGGTTCGGTTATGGGAGTGGTCTGTAATGTTTCTAGATCCGAGTTTACATCAGCTGAGCCATGCAACAGAGGAGGAGATGATGATCTAGCTAAATTGTCCAATGAGGAATTTTTGGGTGCGGGAGGCTCGTTGACTGAGGAAGGGAACACAGGATCAGCATCATGAGGAAGTTCACCTGAGGAAACAGAAGCACTCACGGGTGGAGATAAAATGAAACCAAGATTGGGAAGAGTTGTACCTGAGACAGAGGAGTCCACTGAAGATGATCGAGTAGTGGAGATTGATCTCGAGCAGGCCGGAAACGAGAGTTCATCAAAGACAACATGACGAGAGAGATATGTAGTGTTAGAAGCAGGATATAGACATTTGTACCCAGCATGTTCAGAACTATGCCCAATGAATATACATTTGGAACTTCGAAACTTGAGCTTATGAGAATTATAAGGGCGTAATAAAGGATAGCAAGTACACCCCAAAGCTCTAAATCGAGTGTAATCAGGTGATGTGCCAAATAATTTATCAAATGGAGTCAAGTAATGAAGAATGGGAGTAGGAAGTCTATTAATCACAAAAATGGCAGTAGAGCATGCTTCCACCCAAAATTTAGTGGGTAATTTAGACTAAGCTAGGAAAGTGAGTCCCATTTCAACTATATGCCTATGTTTTCGCTCGGCAAGTTCGTTTTGTTGAGGAGTGTGAGGGCAGGACAGACGATGAAGAATACCACATTTGTGAAGAAATGCCTTAAATTGAGTAGAGCAATATTCAACCCCACCATCAGTTTGAAATGATTTAATCTTAAATTCAAACTGGTTTTCAACCATGGCACGAAAAGTCATAAAAGTTTGAAAGACATCAGATTTTACTTTTAGAGGATAAAACCACGAAAAGCGAGTGAAGTCATCAATAAATATGACATAATAACGAAAACCATGAGTAGACACAATAGAGGTAGACCAAACATCAGAATGAATAAGTTCCAAAGGTTTCAAAGTCTTACGAGACGAAGATTCAAATGGTAATTGTTTATGTTTTCCGAGCTGACATGGCTCACAAAGAGAACAAGCACTAGAACAATGGGTGTAGAAGCATGACCCAGTCGTGAATGCCAAATAGACAGGGTAGGTGTAGTACCAATCATCCCAACAAGAGCGTGTTTGAGATCAGTAAACGAAGAAGACTGGCTAAGCTTGGTACGACTCAGCTTTATTGGGTACATCCCTCCACTACTCGGTCCCTTCAGCAGTGTCTGTCCCGTTTTGTTGTCCTTAACAAAAAAAATAGTGGTTGTAAGAACAAAATAACAATGGTTATTGACACAAAATTTATAAGCAGATAACAGATTAGCAGAGGCACTAGGACAATGAAGGACTCTAGATAAATGTAAAGGTCGTATAGGATTATTGACATTTAATGTACTAGTGTTCATGATCTCTAAACCTGTACCATTACCAACGGCTACTGAGTCGGATCCAGAGTAGGGTTGCTGCTGCTTAAGAGAAGTCGTACCATTGGCTATATGCTCATTGGCTCCACTGTCCACGAACCAAATACTGTCATCTACATCAAGGTTCACCCGAGCAGCCAGTGCAGCAAGTTGAGTCGGAGGATGACGACCCTGATATGAATAGTTCATGCGTCGGTAGCAGTCTAAGCCTGTATGATAATATCTATCACATATCTGACATTTGACTACATTGATCGGAGGCTCGGACATGGACAAATCCTGATTTGGGCCGGAAGTGGGCTGTTGTCCAGCTAAGAAACCCGAACTTGGACCAGAGGGAATGCCCGAAGAAGAATCACGACCCACTGGATTTCGCCAATTTGGTCCAACAGAATGACGACCTCGTCCACCACGTAGTTGCTGATTCACATTCCTTCCTGGCTGCTGATGCCGAAAGACAGGTCCATTAGGCCCAGTTTGAAGTTGTCCACCGGGCCGAAAATTTCCAGAGTGAAACTGTGATCCAACTGGCCAAAAATTTCCAGAGTGAATTTGTTTGTGTTCCTGCGGTTTAGGCGAACTGCTATAGAACGCAGCAGTTTCAGCAAGCAATGGAGGTAGTTTTGATGAGTATGAGATCAAGGCCTTTTCAAACTTCTCAAGCACCATTGGTGTCTCACTCTGGAGAAGATTAATGCCCTGTTTTGCGCAGCCTTCTTAAAATTATAATCTTCTTATAATCACCTTTCCCACCAAAAATAACTCTTCATTTTTTCAAAAAAAGTTCTTATAATCCAATTATAAGCATAAGAGGGTCTGCGCAAAACACCCCCTAATATTAGCAACAAATAAATCAAATTGAGCATGAAGACCTCCAGCAATATATGAGATACAATCGTCATCAGAAATAGTCGTTCCAGTCATCTTGAGTTCAGCAATGATTTGTTTAGCAGTATCAAGATATTTAACACAAGTTTGAGCACCTTGAGATAAAGTTTGTAACTTCCGACGAAGATCAAACATATCAGTTCGATTTTTCCAGAGTATTTAGTCGCAAGATACAACCAAACATCAGCAGATTGGTTGAAATGAAACACCAGACGAAGGACTTTATCAGTAAGTGTAGAATTAATCCAGCATAGACAATACTGATCCTTTTTGAACCAGGTAAGAAAATCCGGATTCTGCTTTCTCTGGGTATTATCCGCAGTACCTGACTCGAAAAATTCAGCAGGTGGTTGTTCAGTCCCATCTACAATGGCCATAAGATCATTACTCTGAAGGATAGGCATAATCTGCGAGGCCCATATCAGGTAGTTGAAACCATCGCACTTTGTGAATACAATGGGAGGGAGATTTGGCGAGGTGAAAGATGTAGCAGCAGCCATCAAATTTAGAATATAGAAGTTGCAAAGGAAAATTTGTTGTGATCTCAGAATGAAAACCACAACCGTGTGATGCCTAAAGGTCACAACGAACATAAATTTGAGTTACTGTGAATTCTAAACAAAGAGGTTCTGAACAGAGAGACCACAGCTTCACGTCTCCAGGAAAATAATAGAGAGGAAAACACAATGAGTTTGAACAAGAAATTTGGCGTTAGCCTATCGCTCTGATACCATGAAAGAATTGAAGGATTGAAAATAGAGAAACAAGTTTGAGACAAGAATTGAATGGATCTTATGCCATGATCCGTATACTGTATTACAGAGACATATATAAGTAATACAACAAATCTCTTCCTAACTTAATTACATAAAATCTGGAGTAAAATCAGGAGATTGAAATCACGTGGGGCCACACAGATTTGGATTTGATTTTTCTTCCTTGACTTTATCGCCAATATCACTAACATCTATTTAGGATTTTGGGGTTCTATTTCTTTGAGAAACGAAGCAAAAAATCCCAAATTTAATCGATTTTGTCGTGGTTCATCTACTGTTTTGAGTTTTTGATGATAGATTTTCTGTAATGAGAGTTTAATAGTTGTAGATGAGAAATTCTAAGCTTTGTAGAACGATGGCCAGCCCCGGGGATGCGGAAGCCGATGCCGTGCTGAGTGAAGTTGAGAGGGATGATCCAGTTTCTATAGATAACAGATACCGAGAGGCTACATTATAAATCTGAAGCGAGATGTTGAAGAGGAGATTAGAATACGACAGTCTATGCTTGAAGTACCGGGCATCCTTTCTCTACTGTTGAGGATTGCAGCTAAAAGATGAAAAGGAGAATACAACCAGCCGTTTTAGTGAATGTTATATTGATTGAACTTTGTTCACTACTTATTTTACTGAAACGAGAGAAGCTTATGTTTTTGGTAACATTTGTGATGCTCTGATTTTATCCGAATTCTATTTGCGTGCTTCTCTAGTGTTTAACTTATAGCAACTGTTATATTTGTGATGGTCTGATTTTAGTGAATCACACCTTTTTCCTGCTGTGTATTTTAATTAGCTACTAATGATGCCAAACAATCCTCTCCCAGAAGAGTCAATCCTTCTCTCTTGCACCAACTTAAGAGAGATGGTTGAAAACGGATCAAACCGGTCAAATTTTGAGTCGTACATCAATGTTTCTACTCGGCGTTGATGGATTCAAAATTGGTTGATGTTTTTAAGAGCTTTGATGCAGTGTAGATTTAGGTCTGGTTTGGAAGCATTGATTATATGTTGGAAAAAGTTTTTGGCTATTTTTTTTTGTAAAATTTGTGTTTATCTATTTAATTTGGAGAATCTAGGGTTTGAGAAAAAAAAAGACAATTTATACCTGATTTTGGAGGATTTATTTGGTAAAAGAATGCCACATTAAAAAAGTGGGACGATATCTGGCTTGGTCATCACTAATGGTAAAAATAATTGTTCAGAATCTAACCAACAGTTATTCGCGAAGTCGAATATGTCCAAATGGGCCCTAACTGGTCCTAATTAATTATGCTTAATTTTTTTTTCTAAAGAATAGTAATAAAACTACCAGCAACAAAGTGATGCAAATACTTTTGGTCGCTTCCATACTTCGAGGTAAACACAACGTGTGCATTTATCATATTTCATGTGTTTTTAACTGGGGGCATTCTCCATACGTGATACGTCTATAATTTCTTGTATTGGGCAGCGTGTTTGCGCACAAAAATGAAAATCTTTCAGCTTCACTGAAATTGCTATGTCATTTGAGTAGGGATGACCATTTGGAAAAATCCTGATCTCCCGAAAATCTTGGTAGTCCAGGTGTGCGGTTCTGGAATGGGAACGAGCTCTCGAAAATTTTTAGTCTGGGAATGGGAACAGCTTATTCCCGGACCAAAATCTCAAATGGCCACAAGGGATGGCCTTTCGAAAAATGGAATTCGGGAATTCCGAATTTCCAAAATTCCGAACTTCCAAAAATCTCGGGAGTTTGAGTGTGAGATCCGAGAGCGATAACGGCTATTCCACTCCTGAAAAATTTGATCAGAGAATGGGAATAGCCTATTTCCATACCAAAATTTTGAACGGTCACACCTACATTTGAGACAATAGTTTTTTTTATTATAAATACCCCATCTCGGATCCTCACTCTATTCTAACCTCCAAGGTTGATGAAGGTATAGTGTCACACATACATTAGTCCATATATTTGGCTCAACATTGATTTTGCGCAATTGCGAGATAACGTTTTCTAATACAGTTAAAAAAATTAACAATAATTTATTTGAATATTGTATCAAATAATTATACAATAATATATATATATATATTTTTAGAAGAAATTTCAAGGATTTAGTAACTTGAAGATGACTGATAAAAATGAAGGATTTCATGATATTAATATTGTAGAAGGTAGTTCGTGTAAATAGTAGACGTCCCTTTCTTTGAATGATATATTAATATTTGTTTTTCTAATTTCATTTTTCTAAAATACTTTTATTTTTGAAAAATATTGGCAATTTCGTGTAGAAAAATTGTGTAACATCTCTTTCTATATATTTACCTAAAAAATGTAAATGCATATAAGCGTGATATGAATACCTTTTTTCCTACAATAAATTTATTTTTAAATAATATTTACAAATATTAAAAAAATCTCAAAGAAGGTTGGTGTAACCTCTCTTGATTCAAATGTGACACTGATATGAATGTCTGTTTCCTAATCCCATTTTCCCTGGAAGACTTTTATTTTGGACAATATTTGCAAGTTATCGGAATATAGTTGTAGAAGGTTCGCGTCACATCTCTTTCATTCCATGTGATATGTCCATTTTTTTCCTACAAGACTTATTTTGTATGATATTTGAAAATTATTGAGAAATAAATTATAAAATTGTGTGATTTTATTATTGGCAGGCGTTTATCATGGACGGTCCATGATTGAGCTGGTCAGAAAATAATTCAACGGCTGAGATTGATATCATAATATAAACGCCTTATAAAAATTGTTCCCCTAAGAAGGCTTAAAAATAAATTAATATTTTATTTACAGTAATAAATAATAATCGAAGTTTTTTAGGTAAATCAAAACTTCATTTCACTTGCATTATTTATAGTTGAAAAATATTTATATATTTATCATGCCTTCTTGTAACAGTCATAGCCAGAGGCGGAGGCAAGGGCGGGGCCATGGTCCCCCCAATTTAAAAAAAAAACAAATTGTCGGTAAAAAATAATAATTTTTTAATTTGTCCCCCCCCCCCTTATATTATATACATAATGCTGGGATATTTCACAACAAATCTCTTCCGGATGAGATGGTCAATAGCTTGCATATCTTCCCGTGAAACCGTGGGTCGAATTGGATTTGAAAAAATCTAAGACCTCAGGCCACTCGGTCAGACATTAACAATGTAATTTGCTAACACAATTAAATATTTATATATTAACTATTTGAATAGTATATATATTATTTTTATAATTATTTAATATGATTATTTTTTAAAGTTCAATATTTTGGTTGATAATTTTATCTGAATTTTATTATTACGAAGCTAGCTGAAAAAATGTTAGTCTCTGTATAGCTCATAGTAACTTCTGAACATGCATATCCAATCGATATTGATAATAAAATAATCTCAAAAAAATGATAAATAAATTTGTTTATTCTATTTTTTTATCGTAATATTTAAACGTACATACCAATCGAACCTAATTTAACCCAATTCGCAATACTTTATTCAAACCATAATAAAATTGGCCCCTGCTACTGATTCATGAGAATAGTCGTATAATTCCCTTGTTTTGTTGATATGAAACAAATCCTACATGCGTGGAATGGAGGCCCTATTCCCTCGGTCATCAGCTAGGGATTCATTTGGTCCACTAGTCTTACTAGAGTCGTTAGCCGCTGCATTTTCTCGGCCCATTTCTAGGCCGTTTGATATTGGGCCGCTTACCAAGGAATTCTTGTACGGGGTTCCTATCAGCAAATCCTGCTGGATTTCAAGAAGATTTTGATATGCCGTTTCCCTTGGTGCTAAACAGCTAGAAACTTCTCTCGCGGTGGACTTCACCGTCTCAAATTCCAATCCGAAAATAGTGTCCTCTCCCAAATCAATCCCATCTTCAGAATCGTGGCACAACCCAATAGATCTAATGTATGAGTCTAGAGTTTTCAGCACTTCATCTTCATATTTGAGCCCATCTAATCTTGTACTGAAATTGGGCCTGAGGCCCGATTCGGGAGGTTTTCTGATCGATAAGCCAAGAGAGATTCTTGGTGGGCCAACATACCACTATATGAAGAATTACCTAATCCGCTCAAAACCCGTCTATCGCCTTCCAGTGTTCTCTGGTCATTGAGCGCCACGCCTTAACCCTCTTTCCCATGTGATGTTATCTTGAGACCAGAACTTCCTCATGCTTCGTAGAGCTCAGAGCTGGACAAAGAGAGTTGACCTTGTACCAGCGTCATCTCCTCCTCTCCAGTGGATGCTTGACATATGTAGTGACTCTTTTCGGAGGCAAGATTTTCTGTCAGCTGAGATGACTCTGTGCTTTGAGTAGAGGACTATTTTCCAATCGGATTGCACAAATTTTGTGTCTACCCCAAGACTCAAACCACTGTTTCAGGCTTAGAGCTTACTGATTGTGTTGAATCAGTACCTAATTGGTGATTGGATGTATCAATAGCCTTCGTCGTCGGCAGCCGACCCTAAAGATATCCTTGTTCCCGCATCACCACCATAACATCTTGTTTTCTCTGTTGCTTCGGTCCTTCCATCCCACTTCCGACGAACTTAGTATTTGCGCCCTTCTCTAGATTTGCTCATCGCCGTTAGTACAAGGCAGGTTTTAGGATCAATCGTGCAAGAAACTCCTGGTCGCCCCCACGGATTCCTCTTGAAGGTTTCTTTTAGTGATCCCACCGCAACCCCACCTTCCTCCACCATGTGGATATGGAACTTTCCTTCATCTGTGACTATTTCAATCACTTTACTAATGTATTATTTTTAGGTGTGAGAATCTACTATCTTCCATATTGCATTTGAGTGAAATCCAAAGTGCCATGATCAATTGTCGGCAGCGTTCCAACGTGAGAGGTAATTTCCTCAAAGAAGGCTTGGTACTGACAATGAAGTGGCGTACCCAAATTTGGACCCACGTTGGCCGCACTAACTTCCCATTTACTGACTTCGATGGTCTGAGAGATGGAGGCCTAGTTTTCTCACCGAACTTGACTGGAACTTAAGAAGCACCTCTCCTCCCTACAGCCTTACTGCCGAGCTGCAATGGAATCCCACTTCAAACAACACCTTAACCATAGAAGTCAGATTTACGATCAGGGCTGGTTTCCCAATGAGGCACTTCTCAAGACATTGTGATTCAGTCGGGTCAGGCATGAAAAGGATGGACTCAACTTTGTTTGTGGAACTAGTTGTAGACACACCTTTGCTCATATCTCGGGGTTCTGTGTTACCACAGGGAAGATAACTCAAAAGAGCACTCTTGGCGAGCCTGGCTGGATTCACCTATAAGCAATGCGAACCCACCCTTATTCCTTGAAGCCTCTTCAATAGTTCAGGTCTGACTGTTCGTTTGGCATAGCAAACAAAGCCGCATCGGAGCCCCTGCTATGAGAACTATCGATGTAAATACACGTAAGTCACTAGACCAAAGGCGGAGAAAACCTTTCTCATTTCTCCTTTTTGCCATGAATGAGGAAAGTTTCCAAAATGGAACATCACAAAGTCCGCTCGGATTTTTTCAAGGTAACTGGACACTTCCTTCCTCCGAGGAACTGCCTCAGAGCCGACTACACATTTTCCCTTTGCTCGACTGTACACCTCTTGCCCTTCTTCGTTGCCGTTTCTGGTGGGGAACTATCATCGTCGATGAAGGCATCCCTTGCCAATTTCTGAGAAGAACAAGTTGTTAAACAACCCATCAATCCATAATTAATAAACCATTCTCAGAAAGCCATATGCAATACTGGAATTTGTTATAAAAAAATTAATTTGTTAGAAACCTTTAAATAGGTTGTGTTTTAAGGGCATTTACGACTTCGAATCCCTTTGTCTTCCTGGGTCTCGTTTCAAAGCTCTAAAAGCTTTGGTGTCATATTTTTTTGGGGGTAAGCCAAATTTCATTAATAAAGGAATATGTACAACTTTCTCACAAGTGATAAGGAAATATAAAAAGGCGAAAACAAAAAGTACATAACTCGTGGATCTTCCACGTAGGATGAGAGAGGTAGGGGTAATCCGCAGCATTGATCAAGTGATAGTCAGATATGCAGGCTGCCATAAAATAACTACAGGAGTCCTTACAGCATCAAAAACCCCGCTCAGCCTGCACACCTTATAGTATCCAGTCCTGAGATTGTTGCCATAGTCCAAAAAGCGAAGACTTAATGGCTACAACAACATTGATCTGTTGACCTTCAACTACGCGGGCAGCCATACAAGGTATGACAGTAGGTGTCTTTACCGTAGTAGTTGACATTGCTCAGTCTGTTAAGCTTATATCATCAATGTCCTTTAATTGCTGCACTACCCATCACACCCCTCTTTACATAATCCTACCAACTTGTTACATCATGTTTCCACATTCACATTGATCCTTCATGGTGGCTGGATATCAGAGCCTCGATTTTCAGATTCAACGTTTTTCATGATTACAGCTTCTTTAAAGTTCCACCCCCATGCCAGGAGGATGTTTCAGAGTATCCAACCAGCAATTGGCATGAAAGCTATTGATAACAGTAAGGAGGAAAACTTTGCAGTGAAGGAAAACTTCCAGGACTAGATGTCCAGCTTTATACTGTTTCCAAAGGCAGAGGACCCTTTGCAGTACGACCATAACCTGTACCGCATGGAAGAAATAAAACAGTAAGAGTGCACAATGCCTGGGTCACTAGTTACTGCATGGATCATAAGGATAGTCCTAAGAGGACTAATCCCTCCACCTGCCTGAGTAGAGTTTGAATCATTGTTTGTTGATCAGTAGAATTTGTTTCCTTCAACCCGGCTATCAGAAAAAGCTCAATAAGAGAAATGTAAGCATACCTGGGGATGCAGTAGCCAGTCATTAAAGCTATAAGGAAATACATTAGGATGTCTTTTGCCTCTCAACCATAACCAAGCATTCCTTTGTATAGCATGGATTAGCAGATAATTGTTAGGCATTATAGAGGAAAAATGTGTTCTATTTCTTACCTTACAGATAGACCACATCATTAACAACCAAATGGTCCAAGCAAGAACATTCATTCCTGGAGGTGCAAGGGCAGAGTGATCTTGCAAGCTGAGAGTTAATGATCCCCCATCAGATGTTGGCGTGAGAGGCAGTGATAACCAGGATGAAATATTTTGCCTCAGGTGGAAAGCAGTGGGGCAGCCTGTGAAGAGGTGATCAACAGTCTCATCCTGATCATGACAGATAGGATAGGTAATTTCCTGGCTAGATGGAATCACACCTCTCCTCCGTAGAGTGTCCTTAGTGGGTACTGCTCTTTAGATTAGTTTCCAGGTAAAAATACTTACTTTTTTGGGAGCATAGCTGTTGCAGATAAGTTTTATAAGTGCTTAATGTGAAGATGGAAAGATATATTGTGTACCTGAGGTGATGATTTTATATGCTTCATTGGCAGTATAAGCACCATGCTGATTGAGCCTAAAGATGTACCTATCCGGGGAGGAAGCTATTGGTGAAATGTACTATAAATCCCGCAATAAATCACTCAGATCAGATTGCTCTGAGACTCTGATTTGCCTTCTCCATCTCCAAGTCCAGATCCAAATACCACCACACCACTTCCCTGCATCCGCCACAGTAATATCTCTGCATAACTCATTACAGAAAAGTCTTGGATAAGATTCGGCAAGAGGCTGATTATTAAGCCACTTATCTGTCCATAATCTGATACGCTTTCCATTTCCCAGTTGCAAAATCACATTATCAGTGAACCAAGAGCAGTTCAAAATATCCTGGATTCTAGACAACCAATCTGAGACATAGGCCCTTCCTCTAGGCCTACCTACCTAAGTGTGGTTCACTGAAGGATGAAGTACTCTAAGTCTAGCTATGGAAAAAGCAGAGCCACCATACTTAGAATCTCAATATTTCAGTGACTGGAGAAGGCTCATCATTGAGGATCAACAGTACCCATTTGCCCAAAAGTAGGGCTGTGCAAATGGAACTCGGAATTCGGAATTTTCGAATTCTAAAATTTTCAATTCGGAATTCGGATTGGATCGGAATATAATTTCAGTTCCGAATTATATTTCGGATCGGAACGGAAATAGGCGTGGATTTCCAAATTTCCGAATTTCCGAAATATTTCCGTAACATTTTTTACAATTTTTTTAAATATTTTGAATTTCAATTTTTTTTAAATTTTTTTATTACTGTTCGGAAATTCCGATTTCCGAATTTCCAAACCGATTTCCGATTTCCGAATTCCGAATTTCAAAAAAAATTACGTATCGGATCGGAAATCAGATTCTATTTCCGAAATAATTTCGAATCGGAACAGAAATTGCCATTTTCAAAATCCGAATTCCGAATGAACACCCCTACCCAAAAGAGAAGCATTGAAAGAAGAAAGACATATAGCCCCTAAGCCCCCATTGAGAACAGCGGTAGTGATTTTATCCCATGATACCATACACATTCTTTTCCTGTCAGAAGACCTGCCCTAGAAGAATTTTCTTTGTATTGCAGTCAGCTCTTTAATGATGTTTTTAGGGGCTCTATAACAAGAAAATTAATGAACAGGGAGGGCTGCAAGAATTGCATTAAGAAGAGTAAGTTTCCCACCAGCTGAAAGAAGCTTGTGATTCCAGTTTATAAGTGCCTTACTGAACTTATCAATGATGGGTTGCCAGGAGTTATACTTTCTCATACTAGCTCCAACTGGAAGCCCCAGATATGTAAAAGGAATTGTAGCAGTTTTGCAATTCAATAAGGTTGCCATATCCTCCAAGGTAGAAGTGGGCACATTAACTCCTATGAGTTTACTTTTGCCAAAGTTTATTCTCAGTCCGAACACCAATTCAAAGTTGAGGAGAATTGCCTTGAAGGCCATAACCGATTTCCACTCAGTTTGTCCGAAGATGATGGTGTCATCAGCATATTGGAGATGAGAAGCATGAGAACCACCTCTGCCAATACTTAAATCAGTGAAGATGTTCAGGTTAGTTGCCCTGCTGATCATAGCAGATAGGCCCTCCGCAGCAAGTAAAAAAAGAAGAGGGGAGAGTGGATCTTCCTGCCTAATACCACATGATAGATAAAACTCTTGTGTAAGGCTCCCTTTCACTAGGATTGAAGTGGAGGCAGACTCCAATAATCCTCAGATCCACCACTGCCAGCATGGAGGAAAATTCATGAGATTCAGGATCTACAATAAGTAGCCCTAATTGATTGTATCAAAGGTCTTCTCAAAGTCGACCTTGAAGATAAGAGCCTTCTTCTTTCGCTTCTTGACATCCTCAATTATCTCATTTGCTACAATCACACTGTCAATGAGTTTTCTCCCTTGGATGAATGTAGTTTGAGAGTTGCTGATCAGCCTTGCCATTACTCTGCGTAGCCTGTTTGCAAGGACTTTGGAAATGATCTTTGGCATAAAACCACTCAGAGAGATGGGTCTGAAGTCCTTGACTTAAAGAGGATTGGCAGTTTGGGCTAGCAAGGCGAAATGAGAGGCATTGCTGCCTCTAGCTAATCTGTCGGATCTATAAAATTCCAGCATCAGTTGCAAAATATCAGGTTTGAGAATGTGGATGAAGTGTTTAATGAAATTGAAGTTTAGGCCATCAGAGCCTGGGCTTTTTTGGCTCCCACATTCAGATATAGATGCCAGGACCTCTATTTAAGAGAAGGGAAGCTGTTGGAACTCTTTATGTAGCTTTTTAGTAAATCTGTCCTTGAAGTGCCGAAAGAAACAATCTTTAATAAGGATAGGATCCTCCAGCCAGTTGGAACCATCCCAAATTCCATTAATCTTGTTCAGATATCTACTGGCTTTCAAACTGTTATGGAAAAATGTTATGTTCTCATCACCATGCTTGAGCCACTGTAACCTAGATTTTTGATACATTGAGCTATGTATTTTTCTCGAGATGATATCTAACTTAGATTGAAGGTCAGCCATTTGCAGCTGGTCTATTCTAACAGAGTGATCAGATTCAGCTGATAGTTCAAAAGCTTTGATGCTTTGTAGTATAGTTTGCCTCTCCTCTGACAAATTTCTGGGAGAGGACTTGTTCCACCTGCGGATCTCCTCTCTTAGCAGCTTTATTTTCTTCATAATTATAAAACTCCAGTACCCCTCAATGCAGGTATTAGTCCAAGTCTGTTGAACCATGTCATTATATCCCCTGTCCAGTTTCCAATCATCCAGAACTTTGAAGGGAATAGGTCCCCAGTTGAACAACTTGGATGATAAGCTCACTGGACAATGGTCAGAACCTATTTTGTCTAGTGCAATCTGCAGCCAAGAATCACCATTATCTAGCCATTTTCCGTTCACCAGAAACCTATCTAAGCGGCTCATTGCTTGGCATGATTTCAATGCCCAAGTGTATTTTCTGCGTTCCAGTCTTAAGTCATGTAGATTCAGACTATGTATAAGGTAGCCCTGGGCAGCGGGCGCAGAATTTCCACGCTCGCCCACGTCCGCATCCACCGATTCCGCGTTCGCGCGGAAAGCGGTGCGGATGCGGATGAAAAAGTGTATTCCGCAAAGTTATACGGGCGGAATGCGGAAAGCAGATTTTTGCTTTGCGGAATCCGCATCCGCCCGCATAAAAAAAATTTATATTTTTTTTTTATGTAAATACAAAATATATGCTGGCGGATTCCACGGAGTTCCGCATCCGCCCGCCCGCAATTTTTATTCATTTATTTATTTATTTTTATAGGTATATATACTTATGCGGAATCCGCGGATTACGCATCCGCGAAATTACGCGGAATCCGCAAATTACACATCCACCTGCCCACGAAATTATACGAAATTTGCAGGTTCCGCATCCGCCCGCGAAATTACGCGGAGCAGGCGGATACGGAACACTGTTCATTGCGGGCGGATGCGGAACCGAAAAATGGGTTCCGCAACCTTCGCGGGCGAAATGCGGAACGGGCGGTTCCGGTTCCGCCCGCTCCGCTGCCCAAGCCTAGTATAAGGGAATTAAATAGAGCAACCTCTTGCACGTAGTTGTGAGCTGCCACTCCTTTCCTCTCATCTAGTGCTAGGACTGCATTGAAATCTCCAAACACACAACTTTTATCATCCTTGATAGGCATCAAGTAATCGGCTAATGACTGCCATTGTGATTGTTTCCTTGACAGTTCACCCGGTCCATAGACATTGACCATGTGGGACTGTGAAGTGTCGCCTTCCTAGTAACCTGTGATGCCTAGAAAACCCTCACCATCAAACATGGAACTTCTATGAAATTTGTTCTTATTCCATAAAAAGAGGAGCCCACCGGATAAACCATCAGATCCAGAGTAGAACAAATCATAATCCTGATCAAACCATAAGTATGTACAGAGCTTCTGATCAATAACAGCTAATTTAGTTTCCTGGAGACCAATAAAATCAGCCTTCTCCTTCCATATCAACTGTTTAACCTGTCTTTTTCTCTCAAAACTCCCCAGACCCCGAATGTTGAAAGTTATGAGCTTCAAGTGGGATCTCAATCCTCTTGGGAGTGTTGGATGACATTTGAGCATGATTCTTGGACACCTCAAGATAGGCTTTAGAAATTTTCTGTAACCTAGTGTGGAAATCTGCCTGATGATCACCATATAGAATGCCAAGTTGAGAGCCAATAGCCATGATACTATCCACCTCCTTACTATGCAGAGGGGGGCAGACGGAGGAGTGAGCTCCTAATTGACCTAACCAATCCTCCAAAATGGCCAAGTTTTTAGCCCTTAAAGGATCCTCTTCCTTCCTCGTTTGGCTTCTAGTTTTAGGACGCCCCCTACTGAGCATTGGTTTAGCCAATCTGGGATTTTTTGAGCTGCAATGAATTATAACCCCTGCTGAATTATGATATAGAGGAGGGTACTCCTCCATAGTCACTGGGATATCAATCAACATTTCATCAAATGTAGTAGGGGATAAAGGCGCCTGAGTAGCTTCAATCTGAGTTGGGGAATTCAGTGCATACAACACATAGGTAACTTCTGGCCTGACTGGAGTAGCTAGCTTTTCTTCTTCATTATTAACCTTGACTCCATCCGCTATTACTCGGTCCATTGATTGATCCTTTGGAGCCATCATTAATTGATCAGGCATATCAGGCTCACCCTCAAACATTATTGGCAACAAAGAAGTTTCCACGGTTTCTTCATCCAGGACCTTCAGCTTGGCTAAAGAAGGGGGTCATCAATCTAACTTAGATGGCTTCCTAGGCTGCATGCCTGTTTTCTGTGCCTAAGTATTCTTCCAGTCAAATTGAGGTAAATGAGAGTCAGTTCAGGTGCAAAGGGCTCCTCTATATTAAGTTTACAAGCATCCTTATCTAAATCAGAGCATATCTCATCAGAATTATCAGCCGAAAAAAGAGCAGAGAGTGTTGAGTCCATGTCAGAGGATGCCGCCATATCATCATACCAGAAAGGATCAACCTTGACATATTCTATTACCTGCAGAGAGTAAGAACTGCCATTTATCTTTACCTGCAAGAGCTAATCTATCTTAGCACCTAGAGGAACCTGAACTATAATATTTGTTGCCTCCAAGTCCAGTTTAGCAAGCGTTATCTCATCAATGCAGATGAGGGCTCCAATCTTGTTGCCTATAACAGTTAGATTAGATTGGGACCAAGCATGCAGAGGCAGCCCATAGATTCGTAGTCTACACAATCTACTATGTTCAGGTTCTTGGGGCGACCAAGGAGAGATGTCTTCTACCCAGTTAGTTAGCCAATCTTTATCCTTACCAATGAGGTTGCAAAGATCTAATGGTTCCTCTTCCCATAACAGGACCTTACCAGGCCCAAAAGGACTAGCAACTATATTGAGGTATCCAGCAGATTTAAGGGCCATTTTAAGGTCACGACAACCATTACTCTGTTTGAGAGTAGCCGAAAAGCTACGGTTGAGCCAGGATTTGGGTTCCACATTGGAAGAGATACAGAGTTCCACAGGCGAGTTAGGTGCCTTGACTAAGGAGGAGCCAGCCTTCTCGGTAGACACAATAGGTGCAATGTCCATCTTCAAAGGAACTAGAGAGCTAGACTGTTTTACCTTGGTTGTACGTTTAGGAAATCTGGCAAGATTAGCTTGAAGACAGTATGACCCCAACCAGGTATTATTTAACTTAAATAGCATGAGATCCACATCCTCCACTTCAACAAAATCCACAAATCCAAATTGTAGACCCCTATTGTTGAGCTTACGTGCGATCGGCAGGTTCTTAATCGAAACCTGGTTCTTCAATGCACTATACAGCCTATCTCTATCACATCCTTTTGGAAAGTTGGTTAGGAAGAAGCTACGTACGGCAGGCCGTTGCCCTTGATCAGACCTCCTTGGTGAGGTAACGCTAGGTCCCAACCTATTAAAAACTGACCGAGGATTCTGGGGAGGAAGTGGCGGAAGGTGACTGTGGTTAAGCTGAGATTCGACAACTGAGTCTTTACCTGCTTTGATAGCAGCCCTCTTCATCAACTTGAGCTGGTGCGGAGGTATGGTCCAGGCAGACATCGCTAGCTACAGATACACTGAAAAAACAGACGCAAAACAGAGAAAAATGGGACAGAAGACTTCCTAGTAAAAGATGTCGCTCCCCAGGCGCGTGAGGTGGCCCCGGGGAGGGGAGGAGGTAAGTGGGAGAAGGTTCGAACGACAGGTACGGCGGCGGGAAGGAAGGACGAAAAACAGTGGCCGGAAATCGCCATATACGGAGAGGGAATTGCTACAGGAACAGGGGATTCAAAATTTAGCTTTGGTGTCATATTATAAATTACTTTTTAGTGTTTAAAAATACTTATTCGTAAAAGTGAACTTTTTCACATTTTATACCTCAATAAATCCAATATTTTTAAAAGAAATTTTCAAAGTAGCTTTCTGGTTTAAAATAAATAAAATTAATTTGTTCTTCAACTAAAAATAGAAAGAAAAAAAAATTAATGAATATTTTTTGTTGGTGTTTTAAAAGTTAATTTCTCATTCTATCTTTTAAGCTACCCGAAGCACTTATAAAGAATTTAAGAGATAATTAATCGTTTTCAACTAAAATCATATGCAATTTTTAAATACTATTTTGTAGTAATCTCTATTTTTTTTAACAGTTTTTTCATTGGTTTTCAAACCCTACACTCTAGTGTTACAGACTCTAGATTCTACTTCTTTATCTTTTACCATTTATTTTTTTCTGTAACTCTTACCCTGTCAAAAAATTGTAAATACCTTTTTTATTCAATAAATTTTTAGCATAACAAAAAAAACAGTTTTCCCATTATTTAGAAACTGCTCTAACTTTCTTAAAACGAGAAGATGTCTAAATAAAGATAGTGCACAATTACTTTCTTCATGCACTAACTAAAAAACTGTTGACCACATGCACTAAAGCAATTCATACTTGAATTAAATACATCTCAAACTTGCATATTTTTAAGTCCATAACAAAAGCAAGCGACCAGAAGACAGACGTAAATACCCTTAATCAGAAGCAGTATTTACGACCAACCCTCTCTTAATTGGCACTCTGGTTTCCCATTTGTACTTGCCCCTTCCCTTTCTCGCCCTTGTTTTCCTTTAATGCCCTCGTAGTTGACCTCCACTTAAAGAAAGTCCCAAACAAACTCTCCGTTTCCTCAAGGGTCCTCCCCTGCGTCTCGGGGAATAAAGTATAAAAGAATATCCAAGACACCACCACAATCCCTCCGTACAAAAAGAAAGCCCCTCCAATAGTGATCGCCTTGGACAGGGATAAAAATGTCATTGA
>JAOWBN010007401.1:0-11125 GCA_028565015.1 Pinguicula moranensis | reverse complement strand
CAGGAGTACACTATTTGTCTGCGACGACTATGGGCATCTTTGGAACACTTTCAGCCCCTAGCAGGTTGTTCTACTGACTACCCCAGTCGGAAGGTTTGGGAAGATGAGAAGACGATGAAATTTTAAAAGATGTGGACCCGATCTATCATACAAGGTGATCGATCTTGCTGGATCAGCATACTATTCCCCCTCTGAGTGAAGCCATTGTTGTGATGTTACAGGAGGAGACATGACTTCAGCTACATGAGACTGAGCCCACCGTAGGATCGGGGGCTAAAGCTTTAGTCACTGCTGGTCGCCCATTGACTGAGACTCGCAGTTGTTTTCAATGTGGTGAGCCTGGACACTTGATGGAGGCTTGTTCCCAGCATAGGAGAGATCGAGACTTTGGATAGAGGGGACATAGTAGAGGCAGTCATGGTCAAGGAGGTCGGAGAGGTGGAACGAGGGGTGGAGGATGTGGGGCCTATCGTACCCACCTGACTGTTGATACTAAGGAGGATGAGCTCGGAGTAGCAGGAGACTATCCACCCACCATACCAGATACGTTTGGTAATGTTTCTCATGTTGCTCTACACTCAGTTGTGCCAGGTATGTATAATTCCCTTGCACTTGCATCATTTCCCACTATTGGCACCTCAGATTGGATTTGTGACTCTGGAGCATCCACACACGTGACAGGCACTTCCAGGGAATTATGCACCTATACTTTCCTAGAAGTCCTGTCTAGTGTTAAGACTCCTAATGGCATTGATCGGACAGTAGTTGGAAAGGGTACAGTGCGATACACTGACACTATGACGCTATCCAAAGTCTTGCATGCCCCTTCCTTCCCAGTTAACCTTCTCTCCATCAATGCTATTGTTCTTACTTAAATTGTCGTGATTTTTTATATTCCACAGGTGATCTTCAAGGAGAAGGGGTCCGACTGGGTACTTGGGACTGGGAGATGGCGTGATGGGTTGTGGTACCTTTATTGAAAGGGCATGGACTAAGAAGTAACAAGAAAATCATATGTGGAGAGGAAGGATGATTCAGTTAGAACTTTTAGAATCACACACTTAATGAAGTTTCATTGATCTTAATACGGCTTTGACTATAGAGTTAATGTATTAACTACCTGGTTAAGGAGTTAGGACTGCAAGAAGAGAAACAGTGGCTTAAAACCACACATTAAGTACCATAGAAAAATAGGGGAAAGCATCTAGGATCCAGTTTGTTTGATGGTATATTCTTATGGATTAAGGATCAGCAGAAGTTTGTTCTCTACTTACAGTTTCTTCTAGCCTTCATTTGTGACATTTTCTGGTGCTTTTGGTATTTGTATGCAACCATTCCCCCCTTTTAAATTCTAGTTAAAACAACATAAAAAACCAGTGCTACACTTGGAAGCACACACATCCTTTGTCTGTGGAAATGACCATGTACTTGCTGCTAGCTACTTATTAGCTTGTATGTTTGGATTCAGGAATACCTTGAGCTAGTTTTCCAGCTACGACACTGTGAAAAATAGTCATCAAGTTGGCGTCATTGCCAGGGAAAGGCAATTGTGTTTAATCGCGTGCCTATAAATACTCTTATTCTTATTGTACTATGTATTAAAAAATATTACAGTTTATAAATAAACCGTCGTGGAAGTAGCCAATTTGGGTTAACCATGTAAATCTATATTTTTTTATTTCATTTTCGCACTTATCTTTAATCGTGTGTCTATTGTTAGATCCTAATAGTTGTTTCTCGTGCTTCTTGGGATATTGCTAGGATTTGCTTGGGCTGTCGTTGGTTCAAATTTCTACCATGATTTCGATGTCACTCGGGGCTATGGTCGGGCAAGAATTCTCGACGATGGGAGCCTTCTTACATTGTCCCTGGACCAGGGGTCAGACTTAGGTCGAAAAACTAGTATATGTATGGAAATATTAACATGCAGATCAAACTTGTACCTGGGAACTCGGTTGTAACCTTGACCACATATTATGTTAGGAATTCTCTATTTTAGTAGTCAAGCGTTGCTTCTTCCTTTCTAGCTTCTTTCTAATTGCTTGATTCTTTTTCTGCTGTAGTTGTCATCGTTTGGGTCGTCTCATGATGATATTGATTTCGAATTTCTCGGCAATGGAACTGGATAGCCCTACATTCTGCATACAAACGTCTTTCACGTAGGGTCACGGCGGACGAGAACAACAGCTTTACCTGTGGTTTAATCCCACAAAGGACTTCCATGTTAACAGTACATTTGTAGAAGAATCAGACTCCAATCTTCCTGACCCCACATGATCTCCATTATTCCATAAGTCATGATTGTATAGTTAAGAAAAGATTCAGTCAATATCTTGTATCTATATCCTATATATGTTGTACACATTACACTATGAAATATTGAAGATCATTGGCTTTCTTCTTTCTACTCTCTACCTCTCTGTCTCTTTTAATTCCTATCAAGGTATCAGAGCTATAGGCTAACACCATCTCATGATCCTTCTGTTACATTCATATGTGCCTACGTTATGTTAGTCGCAGACAACTTCTCATTTCAGCGACATTCAAATGGTGATTCAATGGCTGTTGCAACGCCTTTCACAGCATCAAGCCTGCAACTGATTGTCATCACTAAATGTGATGGCTCAATTTATTTGATCTGGGCATCGAAAATCATTCCAATACTTCAGAGTAATGATCTTATGGCCATTGTAAATGGCATAGAAAAATCGCCCCTTGAGTTCCAGATATCCAACACTGGAGACGCTTCAGAGAAGGCTACTAATCCGGAATATTCTCTAGTATAAAAAGGACAAGTATTGCTTATGTTGGATCAACTCCACTCTCACAGATCGGGTGGTTCAGTTGGTATTTCATTTCAATCACTCGACGGAGGTTTGGTTGTTTCTTGCAGCCAAATACTCGAGAAAGAATCGAATAGATGTATTTGATCTTTGCCGCAAACTTCAAACCTTGTCTTAGGAAGCACGCTCCTATCTTGACTACATTGACGTTTCCAAATGGATAGTCGCAGAACTCAGAATGAGTGGTACTGACATCTCAGACGATGATTTCATCTCTTTTATTGCAGCAGGACTTCATCCTCAATATGATTCGTGCATTATCAACATCAATCTCCTCAAGGAGGAGACACCAACGTCCCTTGACAAATTTTAGAAGGCCCTAATCTCATATTCAGCTAAGCTGGCACCCATCGGTGCAGAGTCTGCTGCATTCTACAGCGACTCTTTTTGGATACAGAACAGAGCTGTGAAACTTTGATATGGGGCCCTGGTATCAGACCCATTCTGGGCCTCAGCACCATCAAACTACTGCACTTTCAGCCTTCTCGAGGTGGTGGATTTCAACATGGATGGGGTCGCTTTTCTTGAGGCCAGTGTGTGCAGGGCCGTGGGTGGAGTATGAATTCTAGGCTCAATGCTACAGCTGTATAGTTTTCAGCATTGGGACAAACGCCTAATTCAGGCCCATAGCAGGATAACTTCTCTTACGAGCCTCCATCTAATGTTGTTAAATGTCAAATTTGTGATTAATATTATCATACTACATTAGATTGTTATCAGCGTATAAATTTTTCTTATTAGGGCCACCTTCCTCCAGCTCGTCTCGCCGCAATGACCGCTCAGGTAAATCTAGATGTTGATGGTAATGTCTGGTTTGGTGACAGTGGGGCCAATAAACATATTGTGAATGATACCGATCCTCTCGCACAGCAGCAACCCTACTCGGGATTTGACTCGGTTGCTGTTGGGAATCGTACAGGTTTAGAGATCATGAACACTGACTCCCTAAATATTCAAAATTTCATACACCCCTACATTTATCCAGAATCCTTCATTGTCCCAATGCCGCTGCAAATTTATTACATGTGATATAAATTCTGTGTCAAAAATCATTGTTATTTTATACTCACAGATTCTATTTTTTTTGTCAAGGACAACAAGATGGGACAAACACTGATGCAGGGGCCGAGTAGTGGAGGAATGTATCCAATCAGCCTAGAGAGTCCTCTGCCAACTGTTAAAAATGCGCTTGTTGGGTTGACTGGCACTAAACCCATACTATCCACCTGGCATGCACAATTGGCTCATGCTTCCTCCCCTATTGTTCGCCATGTTATTAAAAATTTAATTCTTATTCTGCTGATAACTGTCCTGATTCAGTGTCTGGCTCTTGTCAGCTTGAGAAAAGTAAGAGATTACCCTTTGAAGCTTCATCTAGCACTACTTTGAAACCTTTGGAAATCATTCACTTTGATGTATGATCCCCTTCAATTACATCTATTAATGGTTTTCGTTATTACATAATATTTGTGAAAGACTTTACACGCTTTATGTGGCTTTATCCTCTCAAAGAAAAATCCGATGTTTTTCAAACTTTTATTACTTTTCGAGCCACAATAGAAATCAATTTGAGTTTAAGATCAAAGCTTTCCAAACATATGGGGGTGACTTTTTGTTCTACTCAATTTAAAACCTTTCTTCACAAATGTGGAATTTTCCATCGCATATCATGTCCACATACACCCCAATAGAATGATCTTGTTTAATGCAAATATCGACATGTCATAGAAATTGGTCTTACATACTTAGCTCAATCAAATCTGTCTCCTAGGTTCTGGGTAGAAGCATGTTCCACTGCTATATTTATAATTAATAGACTTCCTACCCTTATTCTTCAGCACTTAAGTCCATTTGAAAAGCTGTTTGGGTCTGCCCCTGATTATTCCACTTTTTTTGTTCATTTGGTTGTGCTTATTATCCCCTGCTTCGCCCATATAACTCTCATAAACTCATGTTCTGTAGTTCAAAATATATATATTCATTGGGTATAGCTCACAACATGCTGGGTATAAGTGTCTTGATCCTGGCTCCAAAACTACATATATTTCTCTCCATGCTTGGCCCTAATTATTCCACTTGCACAATCCATGCATGAGTCATTTGGGAGCCGTTAAACGTGTACTAAGATATCTCAAAGACACACCTGATCTAGGTTTATGGTACACACGTGGTTCTCTGTATCTTCAGGCCTTTTGTGATTCTGATTGGACCGGTGATCCTGTTGATAAACGATCTAACACTGGGTTCTGTATTTTGCTTGTCTCATGTCTTATAGCTTGGCCTGCCAAGAAACAGAATGTTATCTCACGATCTAGCACTGAGGCAGAATATTGTGCAACGGCTCTTACCACTGCAGAGTTATATTGGATTCGTATGCTCTTTCGTGACTTTCAGGTTTCTCTAGTTGATAGACCAGTTCTATGGTGTGATAACATAGGTACCCCGTCCCTGGCATCTAATCCTGTTTTCCATGCCTGCACCACACACATTGAAATCGATTATTACTTATTCGAGAGAAAGTTCTAAATACAGACATTGCTATTCATCATCTCAATATTCATGTTCAACTGGTTGGTATCTTCACCAAAGGTTTGGGCATACCTCCTCCCATTCGTTTGCGGGTGAGTGTTAATAGTATAGTTGTAGAAGAATCAGACTCCAATCTTCCTGACCCTACATGATCTCCATTATTCCATAAGTCATTATTGTATAGATTGGAAAAGATTCAGTCAATATCTTGTATCTATATTCTATATATGTTGTACACATTACACTGTATGAAATATTGAAGATCGTTGGTTTTCTTCTCTCAACTTCTTTCTACTCTTTACCTCTCTGTCTCTTTCAATTCCTATCATTCCATACATGCTCCATGTTATGGAATCCCCAAGTCATCATGCAAGAAATACTTTTGAACTTCAAGCGTGTGATTCATAATACTCTGATCACTCACACCACCGCCTGTATCAAAACTAATGCCTTGTGTGAAACAGATTTGCAATGGATGGAACGCCCATCAGACAGTTCAAGAACCTTGAGTCCATCAGGGTGCCTTATCCTAAAACCCAGCCAATAGAGAATTTACTCCAGGTTGTAGAACGCGGATGATTGGGCAACAAGAGGGGGCTTGCGAAAATTGATTGGAGAGGAGCTCCTTTCACCGCTTCTTATAGAAACTTCAACTCCCTGCCTTTGCTCAATCACAAACTCAAAGTCATGCTCAAATTCTGCTTCGAGTTCTTAGTTCTCACAGTCCCTGGACGTTACTGGGCAACAAAGATTGAAGTGGGTGCAGAAGAACTACATGATTTGCAACTGCTGCACTGATAAAAAGCGATTTATACATGGCCTCCTTGCTGAACGCTTCATCCAATGAGACAGGAATTCCGGAACCATTTTTTTGGAGACTGTTAGACAAAATATGTAAATAAGTCTAATATAATTAATTAAGATAATTATTAATTAATTATCAAATATTAAGAATTCTAATTAGGATAGGATTCTACCATCCTAATTAGGTTTAGTGTCAATTATATAATTATACATTAATTACTAAATCCTAATATCTCTATATAAATAGGGCGTTCAGTATGCCTATTGACCACAGTCCAAATTTCTTATTCTCATTGTTGAGACCCATAAACATATATACAGTTTCTCTCAAATTGTTTCCTAATCATATGTGAATGAGTAGATCTGAGTACATAGATTATAAGGATACTCTGGTAGATTCATGGTTCTTGTTCGTGATATAATCAACCAAAATATTACGGTTATATATGCCTTTTCATTAAAGGTATGATTCGTTATCGTATTTGTTCATTATTAGATCCATTCTAATTAGATCTACAGAGATTTTGCCTCCGTTCTTCAACATTCTGCTATTCACTGATAAATACATATCTGCACATATGTTATATACACTGCCGTTTGTATTCTTTTAATATTATTTTGAATAAGTAGAAAGAGGACCATACATAACGTAAAAGGCATTCTTCATACGTTAACTAGTTGGAAAACATATTAAATGTTTGTTGGAAAACATGTCAAAAACGTTTAGTACGTTTTGTGACATATTTGTCAAAAGTGCACAGTGTTCAAATAGTGAAATACTATTTGAAATTGTTATAACGTTTATGTAACGTTTATATACTGAATAAACATATGTTTTCCACTCCTATAAATAGGGTACGTGCTTATTCATTCGATATAAGAGATATAACGAATATACGAGATTACTCTGTCTGCCTAACCATCCACGAGGCTTAGACTTGATTCATGGAAACCTAACGAGACTCTGGTAGACTTGTTATCCGGATAAACGATCCGATCACGCTTCCGCAAAAGATAACATTTAGATTTGTTCTAGTTATTGAATTATAGTGGTATTGGAATAGGTTCTGGATCGGATTATAGTCGATTTGTTCGATTATTTTAAATCCGTTACTAATCCGGTTCTCATCCAATTTTTGGAATTATAATCGATTTCCAAACCTCTGAAAAAGTAAAGAATCTCTGCCAACCGTCCAGCCACTGCCAACCACCGCTCACGGTGGCATGTGTCCATCACGCGCCGGCGCGTGAGACTCGGCAAGATCAGAACGGCACGGGTGCGTTGGAACGCGAGATCTACACATTTTTTTGCCTGCATTCGTTGCACAGCCCGCACGTCTGTCGTCAGCCAGGTGTTTCATCCCATCAGAGAGGTGGCGACGGCGCGTGTACGTCATGCGCCACCAAACCGCCGTACAAATGACGCGTGGCCGCGCCCTGACTACTCATCTCGGCCCAAATCTGCGGATTTGAGCCACATCCACCGATTCTATGCTTCGGCGTGATGCGTGTTCGTCACGCACCACCGCACCAAAGCCGAATCAATCGGGAAAATGGCGCTCCCAGCAAGAAAATGGCGAACGATGCCATTTTCACGGTTGATCGAAGAAGAAAATGAGGAAAACGGCGGGTTACCTCATCACGCGGCCTGAAACACGGCAAATTAACGAGATCCGGGGAAGATGTCACCGGACGGACGATTTCACGGTAGAACGACGACTGCGTGAGAAGCTCGGTCGTGGAGGCGGCGACGGCGGACGAGAGAATCGTCGCCAGAAAAAAAAATCGACAGAAATGTCGAGATATAAAAAAATTCAACATTATATAGAATTGGGTTTAGAAATGAACGACCTTAAATTTTGTAAGCCATGGGCCGCTATTATTCGAATGGGCCGCGTTATAATAAACGGGCTTAATTTTTTGAAGAATTGGGCCGAGCATTTTTTTAATTTAGGGCCGCCGGTTTTGTTTTATGTGGGGCCACTGAATTTGTTTTGGCTGGGCCATTTAAAAACAAATTTGGCAAGAGGCCTAATTAAGTCCTTAAAAATAAATGGATTTTATTTTCTTAAGGCTTTGGGCAACAACAATTTTTTACTCGTTAAAAATTGAAATAGAGGTCCAAATTAAACATTTATATGTTAAATGTATTTAATTATGCATGAATTAGGAATTATTTATTTGATTTGTGCAATTAAATTTATATTCTTAGTATGCATAATTCGGAATTAAAATTATTTTTCTTAGTGCAATTTAATTTGTAGCATGCATGAATTATGAATTATTTTTATTTGCTAAGTGCAATTTAATTCCAAAGCACGCTTATTCATTACGTGAATTAGGAATTAATTTTATTAGAGAATATATTTCAAACTAATAAAATTAATGGAAAAATTATTAACTATGTGTTAATAATTAAATTATGATAATCAAAATTCTGGATTGTCATAATTACCCAGAATTTCAAAAGGGATCCGAGTTAATCGTGTTTGTGCGGGATTTTCTAGGGCTGGTTGTTAAGTGAGGCCTATGTGAGTCCACCAGAAATCTGGATTCTTCACGAGGAATGGTAGTATTGTCTAGGTAGAGATTTTTCGGAAATTTATTACAGGAATCCTATCTGGGTACATACCGAATCGATTAAGGATTATATCTGTACCAAGTCAGATACTTTTGAAAATTCCAAAGATTTTCTTTTAATTATGTATTAAAAGAAAATTAGATTGTTATGTGTTAACAATTTAATTTGGGCCAATCCGTTTGACTAAAACAAATTAAAAGGTATACCGAAATTATACCAAGGATGCTCTACAGCAAAAACCCCAAGTGACCAATTATGTTTACTGCATGTTTTTGCTCGATATGGAAATTAATTTTTTCGTAGGATTTTTGATTATGTAAAGCGTGATGATTATGCGCTTAGTGAAATTTTCGAACGTAAAATATAATTCAATTCTCCTAAGAAAAATCTAATCTCAAAATTGTGCCTTATGTCTTTAAAATGTACATGTAGAAAAATGGCACCCTCTAGTCTGATAAACGAGCCCTCTTTCAATGATAAGTTACCTGGACTGAACTGTGACATCTGGTCTATGAAGATTCAGTATCTCCTAGACACGACAAATGTTCTAAGATGCAAAACCATCCTCCGCATTGTGACTCACCTGCTGCATCAACTCAATGCAGACATGATCGAAATTTCTGAGGTCAAAGAGATCATCAATGAGATACATTCAATTGATGATATGGAAGACAGACGATGGCTTCCTTCTTCAACTTTGATGTCTTATGATATGGTTCTTAAGATATTCGCTGATATAGTCAAGTACCTCGGTGAGCTTGAGGAAGAAAGCCTGCGAGCTTTCGCCCCCCTAGTCAAGATTTCTTCTACTCATGGGGGAAACCCTAAGTGTAGCAAGAAGTCTGGCAAGTCAGCGATAAAACCTCAGAAACCTGCCACGAAGACGAAAAAGAATAACAAACGACCTCCCCAGGCACACAGTCCAAAGAATATAACGCGTTTGAAGTGCTATAGTTGCGAAAAGAAAGGTCATTTTTCTCGAAATTGTTCCGAACCCAAAAAGGTACATTTCACTCCCAATAATCCCATAGTACACGTTTGCTCCTATGCATTAGTTGCTGACACATTTCCTAAATGGATTGTTGATTCAGGAGCAAGCCAGCACGTCGTGAATGACCGTGCTGGATTCGTCGAGTTTCATCGGTGTGGTGCTGGAACTCGTAGCGTTACTATGGGCAACGGTAGTGAAGAAGATGTCATTGGTATTGGCATCTATAAGCTCCAGTTTCGTAACGGGAACACATTGTTGTTGCACAATACTATTTATATACTGGGAGTTCGATGTTATTTGATTTCTGTCGTTTCATTGGTACAATTGGGTTTTTCGTTTAAGTTCCACCGGAGTGGATTGAACATTGAGTACGTCGACGATATGTTCGATCACGGCTCATATAAACATGGTTTTCGCATCCTTGATGTGCATGATATTTATGATAATGCATCTCTTGCCTTAGTTTCAGTACTAATCTTGATTCCGAATCTGTTAAATGGCACGCTAGACTTGGCCATATCGGCCAAGATATGTTGAATAGACTTGATAAGTATGGTCTATTAAACCAACTCACTAAGGCTAAGTTGCCTGTGTGTGAACCTTGCTTAGCTGGTAAGGCTAGCAAGAAACCTTTCGATAAGGCTTCTCGAGCCTCAAGTCCATTAGAATTAATCCATTCCGACATTTGTGGACCCATGAGCGTGAAAGCACGCCATGAGGCTTCTTATTTCATCACCTTCATAGATGACTATTCACGTTTCGGACACGTGTATTTGTTGTCTAGCCGTTATGAAGCACTTGATGTGTTCAAGCGCTATAGCTGAAGTAGAGAACCAGTTGGATAGAAGAGTTAAGATTATTCGAACAGACCGTGGTCACGAATACCTTTCTGATCTAATCAAAGGGCATTGTGATGAAAATGGCATAGTACGGCAACTTACCATTCCTTATACCCCGCAGCAAAACGGTGTTGCGAAACGTAGGAATCGTACCTTACTTGATATGGTTAGGTCTATGATGGTGCAAGCCAGGCATCCATTAACTTTTGGGAAGATGCGTTGCTCACGGCAACATACATCCTTAATAGAGTATCAAGTAAGAGTGTGTCCACCACTCCTATGAGTTATAGAATGGAAGGAAGACAATATTGGACCATATGCGACCATAGGGTGCGGCAGGCTATGTGCATAACCAAACCCATCAGCATGGCAAACTTGGTCCAAGAGCAACAAAGAAGGTATTTATTCATTACCCCGAACATTCATAAGGATATGTGCTGTTGGGAGAACACCAGAATGGGGGCATGACTGAAATTGACAGTCGCAATGTCGAATTCCTAGAGGATCAGTTCCCAACTATCGGAGAAATAAAACAGGA
>JAOWBN010007390.1:0-11125 GCA_028565015.1 Pinguicula moranensis | reverse complement strand
CCAGCGGGTTCGAACCCCAGACCTCTTGGCATACCAGGAGTCTGAAGCTCTGCCGCTAGGCTAACATGGCTGGACACACACAAACACACACACACACACATATATATACATATATTTGGCGGAAATAGCAAAATTTTTGCTAAAAAATGGCTATAAACCATTACCGTTACCGCTATGTTAGCGAAATCGAAAAACCTATCTGCTACCGCTACCGATATTATTGTCCTTAACGATAACGGTAACAGAATTACGTCAATTTCGCTTTCCGTTATCTTGGACTTCCAGTCAGCACATCCACACGGATGTACAAAGTTATCTTGGATAGTTGGATTATGTAAGAGAGAGATGAGGCAGTAAAAGCACTCAAACGACTCCGATGTTATAAGGTTAACAAGCTGAGCAATGTCAACTACTTCAGTAAAGTCACCAGCTGCCACATTAGTGGTTGCCCGGGTAGCTGACAGTCAGTAGATCAATGTTGCGCCCAATAAGTCATTGCTTATTGGAATTGAGCAACAATCTCTGGGCTACGATGCTACACGGTATGCAGGCTGAGCTGAATTTTTTGATATTATAAAGACTTCTGTAGCCATTTCATGGCAACCTGCATAGCTGGCAGCCACTTGATCACTGCTGACTCCCCCTCATATCATATCATCCTAAGTGAGAGTCCTATGAATTGTATTTCATTTCTTTGCTTTTCTTTTATTTATTTCTTCCCAACTTGGGAAGAGTATTGTACATCCTCCCCTAACTAGGGAAAAGTATTGTACATTCTCCTCTTCATTAATAAAATTTGGCTTATAAAAAAAATATATGGAAAAATAATGATTTAACTTGTTTTTTCGCCTCATTGGGAATGGGATCCACGGCAATTGATCCTCCACCGCCAAATGTGCATTTTGATCGGATAATTCGAATATGACGAATGCACTCACAAAACCTTTAGTTCAATTGGACTCCAAAAGCAAAACCAGAATGATTTATAGTGAACTCTCATGACTTTTTGATTTTCCAATAGAGATATCGTGATTTCTTTTCAATCGCAGATTTTTCCTTTACGTCTACGTTGAAAAAGACTCAACTCTCTCACTCAGTGACGACTCAAATAACATGGTGATTCTCTGACTTGATCATTATCCGTTGAACGAAGGAGTTGATGAGTGAATGTAACGATGAGAAAAGAACCTCTTTTTGGGTCGGTCATGGCTTCTAAGCATCTTATCTTGCCATTTGAAGTCCATGGGAAAACAAAGCATGATTGCATTTTGTGGATTAGGACTGGGATTCTCACTAACCGCACCAATAGTATTTATTTCGGAAACCCCACAAACCAATTCTTGGGTGCGTCGAGAACTTTCTTTTTTTCCCGTGTAATTTCCCCATCAAAATTTTCCTTTCTTGAAAGTGGCTTTGATTCGTAATCTACTTGCATTACTTTCTTCTTTGGGTATTCGCAGTTTTGGATAATTCAGGCCAAGTTACTTAAATTCACTCAAATGAACTTTGACAATTGCGGTTAGCTCTCTTACTGAACGGTGTACCAGAAGATCTGTCTTCAAGAGTTCCATGATATGCTGAAAGTTTGTCGATTAATATACAGCTCAATGATATTGAAGTTACTGGGTTGTGTTTCAAATTTGGATGCTGATGTTCACTTTCAATGCTGTTTACTTTCTTGAGTTCGAGAAAGTTGAAGGACCACTTGAAGTTTGTTCAGATAACAGAGGAATCACATGGCAGAAGCCTCTTCAATGGCAAGTTTTGCATTGAATTCATCCATCAGCTTTCTTGTGCTCTGTTTACTGGCTCTGAGTTGCTATGCCATGAGTGATCCTGATATTGAAGGTATCATAGACCTTGCACTTTTTGAAAAATCTAAACTCTGTACTGTACTTGATTTATCTGCAATGGAGTGTGCACAAACATAATAGGAAGCACAAAGAATGACTGCTGCATCTTTCATACGATGATCAATGAAGTATTTGTATGTTGGTGATGCATCAGGTGGTGCTTTAACTGAGATTCTTTTGGCTCTCAATGACTCCAGCCATAGACTTACAACATGGGATACTAATCTCGTCAACCCTTGTTCCAGCTGGTCTCATGTTACGTGTAGAGATGGAAGAGTTCTAACACTGTAACTTTGACTCTTTGGCTGAAGTGCCATTCTTTTTCCTTGAATTCTCGAGTTTAACTTCTAAATGGCTCAACTTGCAGTAGCTTGCCGTCCTATGGATTTACTGGAACTCTTTCTCCTTCAATTGGCAAATTGAAGTTCCTAGTTACTCTGTAAGTGTTTGCATGCATGCACTTTACTTTGAGTTGTTTCCTTTCCAGTCTGAAAAGTGAAAATGAAGAGATTTTGGAGAGTACCATCCATGCAATGATTACTAATCAGGGATGTTCATGTGGTTCCTTCTTCCTGTGTCCAGAGATTTACACGGTAACAATCTTTCTGGTGCCTTGCCGGATTCTCTTAGCATCTTGTTGGATCTACAGAATTTGAATTTGGCAAACAATAACTTCTATGGCTCTATTCCGGAATCATGGGGTCAGCTTTTGAACCTCAAGTATCTGTAAGTCTATGATTCTTTTCACTATTTTCGAAACTTATGCTTGTAAATGCTATTTGCTAATTCTTTTTCAGGTTAAATATGTTTGTAAATCATAGAAGCTCTCCTCTTTCAGGGACCTCTCAGAGAACAATTTGGCAGGAAAGATTCCTCAGCAACTATTCTCTACACCAATTTTCAAGTATGTTAGCTACTTTGACAAAGTTAACTTTAGGTAGTATCTTAACACGTGAGCCACTGACGTTTCCTTTATTGAACTTTTCACTTTGATTTTTGGTTAAACTTTGGATCCTATATCAGCTTTACGGCCACTCACCTCAAATGCGGCAATAACTTCCAGCAGCCTTGCATTTCAAGTTCCTCCATTCCAGGTTTTCTTCCTGTTTTAATTAATCTTTCGTGCGAGAAATACCTATGTTGGATTTTGAAACAGATCAGTAACTCTTACCTCAAGGCAGAAAATCCACTCATCCCATTGCTATTCAAGCAGTTTCTGAAAGAAAATCGAGAGTTAAGATTCTAGCCACCGTAGCCGGTGTTATTGCATTCTCCCTCCTGATATTTGGGGCTGTCTTTGGCTACAGAGTTCACCAGGTGCATAAGCTTAAGCATGATACATTTGTCGACGTGCCTGGTACATTTTATTCCTTCTTACTAGTTCTGTTTTTGTGTTCTGAATCTCATCATGCTATTGGGAGTTTCTTTTCACCATCTCTCCAGCTATTTCAGTTTCTATAGGAATTACGAGCTCCTGATCCACTTTGTTACGCTATATTCTCTGATATGATTCCAATGCTTCCATAGGTGAAGATGAATGCAAGATGTCCTTCGGGCAGATCCAAAGGTTTTCATTTCGTGAAATGCAGCTAGCAACGGGTAATTTCAGTGAAGGCAACATAATTGGACAAGGGGGTTTTGGAAAAGTATACAGAGGTATACTCGGGGACAATACTCAAGTTGCTGTGAAACGGCTGATGGACTATCACAGCCCTGCTGGAGAGGCTGCTTTTCTAAGGGAGATTCACTTGATAAGCGTGGCAGTTCATAAGAACTTGCTTCGTCTGATCGGGTTTTGCACGACCGTGACAGAAAAGATTCTTGTTTATCCTTTTATGCAGAACCTCAGTGTTGCATCTCGCCTAAGAGGTACTAGCCTGAACTGTGGTTATTACAAGCATGATACCTAGAGATCAAAATCTTCAATTATTGCAAGCATGATAACTTGAGATCACAGTCTTCCTTGAACTTTGATAGACCTAAAACCAGGAGAAGAAGGGCTCAACTGGCCGACACGAAAACATATAGTTTTGGGGACTGCACATGGCCTACAGTACCTTCACGAGCACTGCAATCCAAAGATCATCCACCGCGATATGAAGGCTGCAAACATACTTCTAAATGATGACTTGGAACCTGTCCTTGGTGATTTTGGTTTGGCCAAACTAGTAGACACTGGAGTAACTCACGTAACGACTCGAGTACGTGGAACTATGGGGCATATCGCTCCGGAGTATTTGTCCACCGGTAAGTCCTCTGAGAAGACAGATGTATTTGGTTTTGGTATTACTCTTCTTGAACTGGTGACTGGCCAGCGTGCAATAGATTTGTCTCGACTTGAAGAAGAGGAAGATGTTCTGCTGCTCGACCATGTAAACTCCAAATCTGTTTTTCTATTATTTGCTATCTTGCATTTCAAATATATATGCATCCATATATATTTGCTGAGTGTCTATTTGTTATTAGATCAAAAGGTTGCTAAGAGAAAAGCGGCATGATGCCATAGTGGACGAAAACTTGAAAAGCTATGATCACAAAGAAGTTGAAACCATTCTCCAAGTCGCACTGTTGTGCACTCAAAGTTCACCGGAGCATCGTCCCAGAATGATTGAAGTTGTGGGCATGCTGGAGGGAGTCGGCTTGGCTGACCGGTGGTCCGAGTGGGAATGCCTTGAACAAGTAAGAAGCCAGGAACTTTCACTAATGCCGCACAAGTTCTTTTGGACCGAGGATTCCACTCATGACCAGGTAGCTATACAATTATCCCAAGCAAGATAATCGTTTGCAAGTAACTATGGTAAGTTAAAAGGCATCTATCCATGAAAATCTGATCATTTTGAGTATATTTTTCTTTTCTCCCATGTATTGGGTTGGTTTATTTGTTAATTTCAGAATTTTTGGTTAGTGTCCTTGTATGGCTTGAGGAAAGTGAACTTACTGTATATCAGAAGGCATCATTGCCTAAACTCTGAACACTGCCAAATGTTTGATTAATTATCTGGGGAAGAATACATCTTTTTCTCTTAAATTTCTCCTACCGTGTGTATATTCTGTTGCTTCCCACAAAGCTGGCTTTGATCTTCATCAAAGCAGCCACTGTTTCAATCATGTTGATTCTTTCTTCAGGCGAAGAAGGTAAGCATTTCATCGCCAAGGTAAAGACAGACGAAAGGCACTGCATCTTTTCATATTGATTATGAATATGATCATCACTAAATGCTAGTAAACGAGTCTCAGCAACTGCAGTTACTGCATCTTCTTTTAAGGCTTCATTCACCCAGTCTTTCAAGCTCATTTGTTCACTGAACATGTTGTCTGTCGGCTTCTTTCCTGTAAACATCTCCAGCAGAAAGATGCCATAGCTGTAGACATCTCCGTTTATCGACACTTTTCCTTCTGATCCATACTCTGTTCATGCAAGATTTTCATTATCAGAACCACGATTGATAGAAATTCAATGTTAAATTGAAATTATTCTACAAATAATATCACCTGGCGCGGCATATCCAACCGTAGCCAAGGTGTTTGTCAGAATGGCAGACTCCCCCTCATCGAAGAGTTTGGCGATTCCAAAATCACCAACATGAGCAGTCATCTGTTCATCAATCAAGACATTGCTCGGCTTTATGTCACAATGAACAACAGGAAATGTGTGTCCATGGTGAAGATATTCCAAGGCCAAAGCAACATCTATGGCTATCAAAAGCCTCTGCTCCATGTCAAGAAAATAGTTCTCATAGTACAGCCATTTCTCGAGGCTCCCATTTGGCATATATTCGAGAACCAGTGCTCTGAATTCTGTATTGCTGCAGCAACCTATGATCCGGACCAGGTTTCTGTGGCGTACGGAGCTGAGTATTTCGGTTTCAATGTCAAAGCTCTTGATGGCTCCTTCTAATTCCAAGTTGAAGACTTTGACTGCAACAGTTAGCCCATCGGAAAGTGTCCCTTTGAAGACAGAACCGAAGCTTCCTCTTCCAAGTAAGTTGGTTTCACTAAATACTTCTGTCCCCTGTCTAAGTTCTCTGTATGATATTCTCCTCCACCCACGAGCTAGTGAACCATCTTCTGGAGGAGCAACTTTCCTAGTCTTTTGTTTGAACACGAGCACAAATACAATGATCGCCACAACAATGGCCGCAACAATTGGAGGTACTATATATCTCACTAACCGAACAGCCCTCTTTGATTTTGATCTTTCATGATCTTCAGCACAAGGTGGAACCTGAAACCTACTTTCACCACAGAGAGCCGAATTATTGGCAAATGATCCAGTGGTAAAGTTCACAAAAGGGCCTGTGATGGGAATCTCTCCTTCCAGTTTATTGTAAGAAACATTGAAATACTCGAGAAACTTAAGGTTTTCCAAAGAAGTGGGGATCAAGCCTGAAAGATTGTTACTAGATAGATCCAGTCTTCTCAAACCTCCTATTTTTCCTAAGGTCTCAGGTATTGAGCCTTCAAAGAAGTTACCCTCCAAGAATAGCGATTCTAACGACTCACACCCATCAATGGAGCTTGGTATCTCACCAGAGAACTGATTATACGACAAGTCCACTTCGTTAACCGCCCCCAAAGTTGATATCTGCGATGAAAGATTACCATTCAAGTAGTTTGAATTCAGGCTTAAAGCCAAGAGGTATCTAAGATTCCATAGACTGGCTGGCACAGTGCCATTCAGCTGATTTGTATCCAAGTAGATTATTGTCACGGAGTCAAGATCACCTAAGCATTCTGGTATTGGGCCTGTGAGCATGTTTCCACTCAAGTACAAGCCTCCCAAACTGCGCATCCGGCAAAGATTAGGAGGGATTTGGCCTTGCAACTGATTGTCAACGAGATATAGGGATTGGAGTTGGTTTAAGTTCCCGAGTTCTGGCGGGATGGTCCCAATGAGCTCATTTACATACAGAACTATAGACAGCAAACTTGTCAAGTTTCCCATTTCAGGAGGAATCATGCCCTTGATGCCACAGCCAAATGCACGAAAAAGCTGAAGAGAAGACGATAAGTTGCCTATATTACTTGGAATAGTACCATTTAAGGGATTTGCTGCAACGGACAAAATCACCAAGTACGGGCAACTGGTTAATGAAGAGAGGAAGCTCAGTTCCTCAGTCGATGATTCTCCACCAGTCAAATCGTTACTAAATGTTTCGAGAATACGCAAGAATCTTAAATTGCCAAAGTTGGGGAACGGGCCACTGAAAAAGTTGTTGCTGATGTCTAATAAAGTTAGCTTTGAAGCATTGACAATATAGCTGGGTATTTCACCGCTGAATCTGTTGTGGTGCAAGTAAAGGTCGTACAGATTCGGGGGAGAAAATGCCTTTGACCACTCAGGAGAAGGCAGACTTCCAGAAAAGTTGTTGAATGAAAGTTCCAGTGAGGTCAGTGTTGATATGTTGAAGATAGAAAAAGGAATGCGTCCAGATAAGTTGTTCTGGGGAAGGCTGATTTCCCTCAACTCAATATTACCGAGCTCTTCCGGTAGTTCACCTGCAAAATTCATGTAAGATCACAAGACTGCTGCTTTAGTCCATACGACGAAAAGGTTTGTGATCTTTTTCTATTGAAAATGTGTATATGTGTCAGAACTACCTGTCAAGTTGTTTATTCCCATGTATAGAATCTTCAGAGAAGTCAGGTTCCCGAATTCCCTTGGAATGCTACCTGTAAACTTACGGTCTCATCAGCTAAATTTTGTCTAGAATTCGATTGATTTAAGAAATGCTTTCATAACTTCAAATGTTGTATTCTCAAAGCTCTGTTTTTCAAATGTATGTTCTATGCTTCAGTCTAAGTTCCAGTGTAAGTAGTGTCAAGAGGTTCATACCTGTTAAGCTATTCATCTGAAAGGCTAGCGTAGAAAGCCTATTCAGTCTCCCAATCTCACTTGGAATCTCACCACTAAAACTGTTACTAGGCATACGTAGGTCTTCCAGCTCCATGCATCTGTGTATCCCCTGTGGGATACGACCCTCAAGTCCATTTGAGGAGAGGTAAAGTACTCTGAGACGTGGAATGCCGTCACAAATATCATCTGGGAGCATACCAGCTAAGTTGTTATGCCTCAAGTTAATCGTTCTGATCGAAGGAAATTTGAAGACACCAGGTGGGATGGAGCCTGTAAGGCGGTTCCACTGCAAGTTCATTGTTTCTAACATGGAAACATTACCAATCTCCAAGGGAATCGCCCCGGTTAGAGAATTAAACCCCAAGTCTAGAGTTGTTAGTCTTGAAATGTTGAAGATAGCCGGAGGGATACTGCCTGAAAAAGAGTTGTTGTTCATGATGATTTGTTTAAGTTGAGGCAAGGATGCAAACAAGACTGGTATTTCTCCTGTCAATGAGTTCACTCCAACGTTTATTTCCTTGAGACGTCGGGCATTGGAGAGCTCCTGTGGAATGGATCCTGTGAAGTTGTTGAAGCTGAGGTCCAGAGATTGAAGAAAGGTCAAGTTTCCAATATGCGGAGAAATGGTTCCTCCGAGGCCAAGGCCTGAAAGGTTTATCGCAGTGACTCTCCCATGTTTGGTGCTGCAAGATACACCGATCCATTGACAAAAGGAGGAGTTGGTACCGGACCAGTTACTTGCCAAAACGCCATCAGGGCCCGAGATGATGGCTGTTTTGATGGCTACAAGCGCTTCTTCATCAGTTGTCGAATTGAAAACCGTTCTGCATATGCAGATTCTGATACTGTTTGATGATATTAGGGTGAGGACGAGGAGGATGAACAAGTGAAGTCGAGACATTTGGATGGTTCTATGATCTTCGTAGAGAATATAGTTCAAAACTAACTTGAATCGTAGACAGCTTCTTGATTTGACAAAAAGTCAAAACTAGATGCATCAACATTTATTCAATCGAAGCCAGATAGAGTATTCAAGTAAAGAAGTCACTAACTGTTGTCAAGTACTACAGCAGAATGTTCAACGCCTATAAGATCACATACCGTGTCAACATGGACGGCCGGCTTGACTAGTTTTATTCTTTGTTTTGCTCATTTTCTGAACAAGAAAAATGTTGGATTCTGATATATGGACCGATATTGATAATGGTCATTATTAATATCATACCAAAAATATTGGGTAATGAATTTTGGTAACATTATTACCAAAAAATTGATTTTTTATTTTATTTTATTTATTTATTTAATTAATATTTTTCAATTATTTAATATTTTTTTAATCAATTATTAATATAAATATGTATATATCGGTATTGAGTTTTACCTTATAATTTAAAGTTAACTGTATTGAAATTTTTTGATCGATATCGATACAAAATTAAAATATTAAAAAAAATGATTTTCAATATCAATATTGATAATATTTTTAGTATTATCGATTCTTTGATATTTTTACTCACCCACTGTAGATTAGGGGTGGGTAGCAGAGTGGGCGAAATCGGAACAATCAATTCTGTGTTCCGCCCGCGAAGGATGCATAACCAAAACATCGGTTCTGCATCCGCCCGCGAAGGCTATTGTTATGCATCAATCTGTTCCACAAAATTTCGCGGGCGGATGCAGATTTCACGAATTCTGCGTAATTTCGCGCGCGGGAGGATGCGAAATCCGCGAATTTTCACGTAATACATATGCCTATCAAAAATAAATAAATAAACAAATAAAAATTGTAGGCGGGTGGATGCGGAACCCCGCGGAATCCGACCGTATATATTTTGTATTTAAATAAAAATAAATATATGAAAATAAATTTATGCGGGCGGATATGAATTTTGCAAAGCAAAAAATCTTATTTTCGCATTCCGCCAACATAAATTTGCGAAATACGATTTTGCATCCACATCCGCCCCACATTCCGCGTGAATGCGGGCGGCGGGCGCAAAATTTCTGTATCCGCTGCCCAGGACTACTGTAGACTGTACTCTGCATCAAGATTCAGAACTAGTATGCGCTTTTAGTGTTCCCATGAAAGATGAAGCCTTAATTGTTGAAAGGAAGCAAAAGTTTCAGTGCATCTATAGATAGGGGTGCGCAAATGGAATTCAGAATTCGAAAATGACAATTTCCGTTCCATCCGAAATACGGAAATTATTCCGGAAATGGAATCTGATTTCCAATCCGATCCGTATTTTATTTAAGAATTTAGAATTCGGAAATCGGTTCAGAATTTCGGAAATTGGAATTTCCGAACAATAATAAAAAAAAAATAAAAATTGAAATTCAAAACTATGTCAAAAAACTAAAAAAATGTTTCAAAAATTCGGAAATATTTTGAAAATTCGGATTTTTCTAACAAAAAGTTTGAAAATTTGAAAATCCGCCCTTATTTTCGTTTCGATCCGATCCGAAATTGGAATTCGAAATTTCGGATTGAAATTCGAAATTGAAAATCGAAATTTCCGAATTCCGATTTTCATATACATACCCCTATCTATGGATCATATTACATTATGGGCCGAACTGAAGCTTATATTATTAAATGGGTTGGGCCAGGACTACAGACGTTTGATGAAAAAAGGAGAGGAGTTAAATATTTTTTTACCTATTATGGTATTATGAATATGCATTAAATAGGTAGCTTAGATCCATGAATTATGGATCATGTTTTTTGCTATAAATAGGTTCATTATGTTTGTATAGATTTGTAGAGAAAAGTGAATAAAAAAGAGAAAAGTTTTGAAGAAGATTGTAGAGAATGAGTTTTGAGATAAAATTCTTGTATAGAATTTTGATTCTTTACAATTTTCATCTTGCCCTAATCATTTACTTAATTATTTCACAACATGTTATCAGCACGACGCTCTAACCAAAGAAATGAGAAAAATGAAGCCGTGAGATATAAAGCACGACTTATCGCATAAGGTTCTATCCGAAGACCAGAGATTGATTATGAAGAGATTTATTCCCCTGTGATGGATGCAATCACATTTCGTTATTTAATAAGCCTCACAATTCATGAAAATTTTTAGATGCGACAGATGGATGTAGTGACAGCCTATTTATATGGCTCACTAGAAAATAATATTTATATGAAAATCCTAGAAGGATTTAAAGTGCCTGAAGCACAAAGCTCAAATTTTCGAGATATTCATTATAATAAATTAAATAAATCTCTATATGGGCTGAAACAATCCGGACATATGTGGTTTAATTGTTTGATCACCTACCTATTAAAGGCATGTTATAAAAATGATCCAATATGCCCATATATTTTTATGAAAAGATCTGGATCAGAACTTGTCATCATTGCTGTCTATGTTGATGACTTAAATATTATTGGAACTCCTGAAGAGTTATC
>JAOWBN010007379.1:0-11125 GCA_028565015.1 Pinguicula moranensis | reverse complement strand
GTTAATTGAGAAGAGAGAAAGTGGGATAGAAGTGTAAGAAATTATTAAATAAAAAGGTGAGTGGAGGAATTTTCGTTGTGTATCCTTAGAACCTTCACTTTTGAAGCTAGCACAATCCATTGCTCCAGGGGCATCCATTGGATTTTGTGCGATATTGGCATACTGCTTCATCCCAATTTGTCCTTTTCTCCCTCTGCTTCTAACTTTATACCAAGGGTAACACCATATTTATCCTATCAAGTGTCAACAGAATGACCAAACCTCCGTACCTTTTTTTTTATAAGCCAAATTCATTAAAAAAATAAAGTATTTACAAAAGCAGAAAAATAAAAGTAATTCCCCTAACCACTAGAAGGCATGACTAGATAATATCTTTGAGCTTGAGCTAAGTTTGATGCTTTTTCCTTGTACCCTACCCCTGATATAGCTTAGGGTGATTTGTGTATGGCTCACCTAGCTTTATAATAAATCACATAACAACTCAGCATTCAGATCATCGTCACAATCCACGCTTCATCAATCCAAAATGTCATTACTGTCACATTGCCAATACCCATTGCAGGAATATTGGTACAATGCTCAGTTATGTTTGGTGAGCTATCCCTGAAATTATATAGAGGGTGGTACTCCGAATAGACATGTATATCAGATCAAACCCAAAAATAAAGCTAGCATATCCTAACTAGGTAGTGGAGAACTTTCTTTCTCACATAAGTCTCAAGTCTCCCATTGACTTTGGATCTGCCAAAATCGTTGCAGGATGGGTAGATCTAGTTACAGCAGAAACAGAGGAGGTAGTGTATAGGGTCATCTTGAAGATTTGAGCCATCACATAGCTGATAATATCTGTCAACCCTGACGCAATGATAAAATAAATTTTCAGTTGTTTATGGTTGCTTAGAGTTGAGTCCTTTCGTTCAACGGGTTGCAGAGATATGCACACCATCCTACGCATGAATAAAACATTAGTGCAATCTGTTCACTTACATTGATTGGCCTTGATAATCCTGCATTCGGTTTAAGTATTCCTGTGTATTAATTTCAGTCATGCAAGAATAATAACTGAGATTTATACAAGCCTAACATAGACATCCCCTGCTTAACCAAGAATTATTATGAAATCCTGGTTTAGACCGGTTGTTGCCTCCGCCTCAAACTTCTTGAAAGCAGTTCTATGATCAGAGTTGATTCCTTTCTTTCACCGGGTCAGTACTGCAAAGATATGTAGGGAGCCTACCACCGTGCACATATATAAAACATTAGTGCAATCTGTTCACTTGCCCAGGTTAGCCTTGATGATCCAGCATTCGGTTACAATGTTCCTAAGTGTTAATTCCTATCATGCATGAAGATTTTAACTAAGATTTGTATGACATAACATAGAACATCTCATGCTTAACAAGGTACGTTGTTGCCACATCCTTTAGGGGGTGTTTTGCGCAGACCCTCTTATGCTTATAATTGGATTATAAGAACTTTTTTTGAAAAAATGAAGAGTTATTTTTTGAAAAAAGGTGCATATAATTGGATTATAATTTTAAGAAGGTTGCGCAAAACAGGGCCTTAATTCATCTAGCAGTGGCATGTGACATAGAAAAAGTGAAGATTAAGTGTCGAGTGGAAGGCATAAAGCAGTACTATGTCTATGTCTCAGATTAGTTCACATAGCTATAGAACAAGAAGTAGGATTTTGTAACCAATCAGTGATTGAGTGCCCAAACTTGTCATAGTATTTAGCCTTGATCCATAACCATGTTAACCTTTGTATCCTTTGTGTGATCTCTACTGCGGTTATTTCTTGTGCTTGGTAATGAGCCATGTTCCTTGCTTTCCACAGAAACCAAATCATAGCCAGCCAAAGAGACTTCCAAGCCTCCAAATTTACTGTTGTCGGTCTATTATTCACAAAATCAACAAACGTAGGAATTTGTGTCTGAGAATAGAAGACACTCATACCCTTAATCCAACATCTCACTTGTGTCCACACCTGCACACTAATCCCACAATTATAGAATAGGTGATAGATAGATTCTGGATCTACCTTACATAATGAAAAGTTAAGTTCATGGTCTATGGAAATAATGTGTCTTTGCTGAAGCACTGATTTCACTGGGAGTCCATCTTGAAGTAGTTTCCAAGCAAAGATGGCAACTTTCTTTGGAATAATGTTATTCCAAATTCTGTTTAAGGATTCTGCTTCTATAGCTATAAACCAGTTAGCTAAGCTGCGTATGATCTGATTGTAGCTGCCTTAACCGAATAACAGCCATCCGATTTTCCCTCAAAGTAATATTTATCTTCACTGAATTCATCCGGCTCCTTATTCTATACAATATTCATTCGACCTGCTAGGTCAGATTGTTCAAAATCCCTTAAGATCCTCCTCCAATTCCAATGCTAATGCCATGAATTATTCAACCAGTAACCCATGTCAACTATGTACAAATTCTGATTGTTGGCAGCTCTAGAAAGCCGAGGAAATCTTTTAGCCAGTGAGGTGTTTCCAGTCCATTTCTCCAGCCCAAATATGATGGCAGTTCCCTTGCCCAGGCTAAGTTTAGTAGACGGTGAAAACTAGGATGTTTTAGCAATCTCTTGTATAAAATTCCACGAATGAGATGCATAGCATAAGCCTCTTCTTTTGCGACTCGCCCATGCATCTTGAGTTTGCCACATAGCTTTTAAATCTCCCAACTACAGAATGCCTTTGTAACTATATTTTGAGTGAATAACATCCAGTACAAGACTTTTTTCTCCAGAAAGGATCCTAGCACACCATTTACCTAGCATAGCCTCATTTAATTGGCTGATATTTTTATCTCCCAAGACTCCTAATTCCATTGGAGTGGTAATCCTCTCCCAAGAGACCCAACTAAACTTCTTACGATCCTGGTTAGAGCCCCAAAAAATACTTCTCTACATACTCTTCAGTTTCATAATAACACTCTTGGGGGCCTTGAAAAATCCAAAGAAATGAGTTGATAGTGAGGCCAAGACAGAATTCACCAAAACCAGCTTCCCCCTTGCTGATATGAATTGTTGCTCCCAATTGTTTAGCCATCTGTTAAACTTGTTATAGATTGGGGTCCATGTTGCTTTTTTCTTTGGATTAGCCTCTATAGGAATGCCCAAATATGTGAAAGGTGTAGAAGCAGTTTGGTATCCCAAGTAGGCAGCCATATCCTCCAGCAATGCTTGTTTAATATTGAGTCCTACCAATCTATTTTTGAGAAATTTATCCGTAAACCTGAGGCTAGTTCAAAGTTTTGAAGAACAACTTTTAAGGTTAAAATGTTCCTCCAGCCAGCCATGCCAAATAACAGAGTGTCATCTGCAAATTGCAGATGAATAAGTGGAACTTGTTCTCTGCCAATTTTCCATCCAGAAAGTAAATGAGCTTCTATGGCTTTTTGGATCATAGTAGCCAGACCTTCAACAGTCAATAAGAACAGCAGAGGAGACAAGGGGTCTCCTTGTTTTAGTCCTCTCTTAGTAAAGAATTCCTGGGTTGAACTTCCATTGATAAGCATTGATGTTGATGCCGATTCAATTAATTACTTGATCTATCCAGCATCTAGGAAACCCCATAGGCTCCATAACATCCTAAAGATATATCAAGTTTACGGTATCAAATGCCTTCTTAAAATCAATTTTAAGTATAAATGCCTCATGTTTTAGTTTCTTCACTTCATCAATAGCTTCATGAGCGATCAAACCCCATCTAGCAGTTTTCTACCTGGGATAAAGGCCATCTGAGTTGGAGATATAACCACTGGAAGGATTTTGTTTAAATCTGAAAGCTAAGACTTTAGCTATGATTTTGGGCATCGAACCTATTAGAGTAATAGGTCGATAATCAGTAACATAAAGTGGAGAATCATTCTTGACAAGAAGGGATATGTGAGTTGCATTGCTTCCTTTAGCCAACCTTCCATTCTTGTAAAATTACTCAATATAAAGTGCTTCAAAGTGAGACCTAAAACATTGTTTCACCAGATTAGGTTCCTCAAGCCATGTGGATCCCTCCCAAATCCCATTTATGCAGCTTTTCCTCCTGTTGCTGTTAAGAATTCTGTGAAAATATGCACTATTGAAATCTCCCTGCTTAATACAGTTTACTCTTGCTTTCAGAAAAGTAAGGTTGTCTAAAGTTTTAGTAACTTTGAAAAGTTCTTCATTTAGCATGTCTAGGTCTGGGAAATTGCTGAGAGGACACACCATCAGCTTCTGCCTTTCTTTCCAGAGCTTCTAGTTTTTTCAGAATCTCCTTCCTCTTATCTTCTAAGTTTCTTGGCGTTGATGTATTCCATCGTTTGATTCCAGTTCCGATTGCGTGCAACTTAGTTTTAGTTCTAAAGCTGGCATAACGTGGTGGATTTGTGGAGTCCCAAATGCCTTTAATCATTTCTACATATTCTTTATCCTCTAACCAGCAACCCAATACCTTTTAAGGCTTCGGACCCCAATTCTGCACCTTGTAACTGAGGCTGACTGGACAATGATCAGAGTCTTCTCTCATTGGTCCTGTCTGAATCCAGTGTGTGTCATTGTCTAACCAGTTTTCAGTTGCCAGGAATCTATCTAGCCTGCTCATTGCCTTCAAATATTTAATGTACCAAGTGAATTTACTACCTTCCATTTTTAAGTCCCTGACCAAACCTCCATACTTGTTACATTTAAGATTCAACTCTTGGATATTCCTTGTGAAATAAACCAAATTGCAGACACAAATATTGGGTGAATCTTAAATGCGCACGCTCCAAAGCTTTGGCATATTATATAGATACAAAATTTGCACAACCAAAAACGCACTCCTACATCTGCTAAACTCTTAACACTATGAGACAATTATATTGAAAGAATATCTAACAATATATACCACTAATCACGTGAGGATTTCTCTTCCTTGATCTTTATCAACTTCTGTCGAACTTATTGGAGGCAAATGAACTATCAGCTTGTCTCTAAGGTCAAGAAATCGAGATGATCCAAAACCTTTTGTAAAGATGTCAACAACTTGGCTATAAGTGTGTAACTAACCTACCTGTATGTCTTTGTTTTGCACCTTCTCTAGGATAAAATGATAGTCTAGTTGAATGTGGTTTGTGCAGGCATGAAATACTGGATTTGTTGCAAAATAAAGTGCACCTACATTGTCACTTCACGTGGAAGGTGGTTGAAGTATAGGAATCTTCAACTCTCTCAAAAGCATCTATAGACAATAATGCTCAACAGTAGTGTGTGCCATGGCTCAATACTCAATTTTCATACTCTATCGGGCCACAACAGACGATTTCTTGGCAAACCAAGAAATCAAGTTAGAGCCAAGGAAGACACCATTACCAAAAGTAAATCGTCTATCACTGCGATCACCGGACTAGTCAGCATCACAAAAGTATCCAACAGTATATTCCGTTTGGTATACCATAAGCCAAAAGCAAGAGTCCTCTTTAGATAATGCAAGATACGTTTGGCAGCTCTCCAATGAAACACGTATGGTTGGTGCATATGTTGACATAAATGATTGACAGGAGAAGATATATCAGGCCTGGTAAAAGTACAGTATTGAAGAGCACCAACCGTTTGACAATATAAAGTAGCCTTAATGTGACTTAGAGGATTTCCAGTACTATCTTTGGCCCTAGCATCAGTATAGGAAGCAGGCATCATGGGCTTGGCTCCTAACATATGTGTACATTGAATATACCGACTCTGTGAAGATGAAGACTAGAAGTATCACGAACATCTTGGATAACCAAGAAATATCCATGATATCCAATATCCTCAACTTTAAATCAATTCTCATCAGAGAAACAAGCTCAGTAATAAGTGTTTGATGTGTACCAGTGACCAAGATATTGTTGGTTTTTGTGTAACTTTAGATAATAATTACATTAAAATTTAAACATATATTTAGGACCAAAGATCTAATCTTATATACGAAAGAAGTATAAACATGCCATAGATCTATGGATCTTGGTGCTACATGCATTAACTTTTGAAATTAAATAAAACACGCTTGTCCGTAACATGTAAATAAACCAACTCCCACATCATACATGAGATTTACAAGCATATCATAATATAAATCTAAAGATAAAAAGTTCAGAATTATTACCCTTGTAGACCTCTAAGCAATTCTAAACCAAAAGGGAAAATCGCTTTCATATTTCCAACTTCGAAATACCAAGTTTTTTGAACTATATCCCGGGACTATACTTCAAGATGGTTGATTTCTTTGGTATTTCCAAAAGGATAAAGAAGACACTAACCCAAAACTCTCTTTTAGTTATAACTAATCTCAAAACATGAGCAAAGATCTAAAGGAAGAAGTAAAACTCTCTTTTTCTCTCAATCTTCAATATGTTTTTGCCCGTTTTGCGTTTTCTCCAAATGCTTGTCTTCGTTTTTTTCCGTTTTAATAAATTTCTAATCATTATTTGTCTTTTTTTTTTGAGCAATTACAAACAAAGTACTATATCATTTGAGGGCTAGCTCAGGTTTGCCGAGTCACTAATCGTTTATCTTTGTGAATACCACTGTGACACAAGGTTGAACTCTCATCTCTTATAGGCTTTCTTACTCAAAAATTACAATAGGAGCGTTCATTGATATAATCATTGTGTATATGGTATCCTTCACTCAAAGTTCATAAATCGTTTTAGGTCCAATGTCCGTTAACCCACCTAAATGTATCTTGCACCATGAGTATCGTTTGTTCTCTAATGAACAAATTAATATAATAAAACTTCAATCGTTGGACGAGCGCTCACATTCAAGTACCGAACAAAACACTCATGGTCCCATGATTCAACTGTTGCCTCATAGAGTACGGTATAGGTACGGATTCTATCTTGTACGAAGGATTCTAGGGGTGCTTATCAATTTTCCAGTATCGATTTTTGCAAAATTCGAGAATGAACTAATAGGGATTGGCTTTCAATTTTTAGTACGGAAACTGATATAAGAAAACAAAAAATGATAACTACTGGCATCAATTTTCGATTTTGGAATTGAATTTTACTAATTATTTTTCAATTTTTTAATATTTTTTAATCAATGTAATTTATTTTTTTATTTATTTTTTTAAAAAAGCAATATTCAGTCAGTAAAACAATGTCATTTTGGTATTACTTAAAAAATTATCGATAAAAACCAAAATCAAAATTTGTCAATTTTGGTTTTTGGAACCAAAACCAATATCGAAAACCAAAATTGTCGGTTTTCGGTCAGTATCAGGTCAGTTTCAGTAAAAATCAAAATCGACACTTTTTTTGCTCACCCATAAAGGATTCCAGATATCCACTTCATTTGGCTCCCAAGATGAAAACAATTCAATCTGTACAATAGCAGCGAGTCGAAGAACAAAATGTCATGGACCAAAGTCTCTCAGTGCACTCAAGATTTAGATAACTTATACATGACTATCGTCATGATGTGATAGGAGTATCTTGGACTAACGAATATTAAAGAACTCATTATCACATCCTAGTTAACCCTATATAGAACTCTTTTCCATGTATAGGAGTCTTCATTTAGGTTATGCTACACCAACGGTCTGGATCAACCATTTCCTTCACAAGAATTTCTGGGCAACTCCAATACACTTTGGAAGTTTTGAGATCTCAACTCAGATATTTCCAGAATAGAATATGTGTGACCACAGACTTAGTTTTATATTGCAATCTTGAAGTATAATCCTCCCAGAAGACACTTTTGTTGGATTGTCAAGATACATCAATTGTAATCATGGGATTCCATTGATGCTTGATTTTATACCCAATACAAAATATAAAAGAATAAGGCAAATGTAAATATCGTTCAATGGATAATTCAGCATTCTATTGTTCAATACATGGTTCTCACGGCATCAAGTCTGACAGATATTATATACATATATCAAAACAATTTTGTCAAGGGAAGACTTAATTTTAGTTTGAGGGATTTTGATGTCTTTGGGTCTCAACAACTAGTATGCATATCTACTATTATCGAAACATAGTAATAATAAAGCTTGCAAGAATAACACACAACCATGGATGATTATGGACTTTCTACTAGTTTGCTCGAGCCATTGAGGAAACTAGATGGCTTAAAACCTAAGGTTGATCTTCAACTCCTTGGTTCTTTCTTGGTGTCTCCTTTATCATTGAATTACAAATATTTTTACTATTCCTACCTCTCACATTTTGTACCTCCCAATAGACTAAATGTACATTACATTTGTATGATGAAACCTCAGGTTATATTTGAGGAAAGTAAGATGAGAAAATAAATACATCAAAAATCATAATAAAGAAAGACATGGCATGCAAGCCATTATGAGTGAATGTAACAATTGCAAACATTCAACCAAGAATTAATAATAATAATTATACAACCATCATTATGCTTTGGTGAAGAGCGGATGATGGCGCTGATCTGAATGCTGAGATACTTTGTGATCTTCTATGACGCTAGGTGAGCCATATACCACATTACCCTTAGCTATATCAGAGGAAGGGTACGAAGAAAAGACATGATACTTAGCTCAAACTCAAGATATCAGCTAGATGATATTGTCGAGTGATCATATGTATAGCTTGTTTTCTCCTTTCTTTCCTTTTTCCTTGCTTTCTTCTCCCTTTCTTGTACATACTTTATTTATATATAATGAAATTTGGCTTATAAAAAAATAATTATTATACAACCATTACACTCCAATCAAATTGGGTTTAGTCCATAATCATTTACCATGCTGCCAAAACAATTCAATAATTAAATGAAAACACGTAAATGCTAGAATTCCACAAAGAATCCTCACAAGCAATACTTTCTTGAACTTCGAGTAGTGAGTTTAACATCACACATGTTAAATGGAAGATGAATAACTTGTAATCAACCTCTAATTACTCATTTCACATTTGGCCAAAGGCCTTTGAAGGGGTAGAGGATTTTCTTCTCTCACCATTAAATAGAAGAAAATGTAAACTTTCAAAAATTTAACTATTGAAACTAAAGTCTACAAATTTTGTTCATAACAAAACTTAAAATTTCAAGAAATAAGTTCAAGAACCATGCATGCAATATTACCTTCATTATTGTTTCTATCTGACCATTAAAGCTATGTAAAACCAATAAGATGGCTCTGATATCGCTGTTAAGAACCCGGGTTTTAAAGAGTAAAATGCAGGGGAAACAATAAATTGAATACAAAAAAAAATTGGGTTCCATGGACAATGATCTACTTGTTGCTTGCATAGCTTTCAAGAGAGGGACAAGATGTAACCAATCGTTTTGGTAGTCTTGACCTCAAGGTTGTAGGAAGGTAGTCTCAACTCCAAGGCACAAAGTTATGTACCCTCTATTGTAATTCACACCATCAACCTGATGAACGAAATACAAATCTTTATATGTTATGTATGCAATGAGTGCTAGCTCCAAAGTGTAGTTTGAGTCCTTGCCCAAAAGATGAGAAGAAGAACAATTTCTTATTGCTTTTTTTTCCTTGGTCAAAAGAGAGAGGAGGAGAGCTTTTCTCATTTTCAATAGTATTACTATCATACTTAACTTTAAAAAAAATGGCCATCAAGGCTTATACATAGAGTTAGTCTCATTCAACACTTAATCTTGTTCATACACGTCACTTGAAATGAGACCCTCGCATGCAACCTTATTGTTAGTGACTTCCAACTAGCAAGACTTGCATGTAACTATATTGGTAGTAACTTTCCACTAACAACATTTTCTTTTTTTGATATCCGTGGTATCCGAAGGAGAATTCATCTGACCCGACTAGTCCACGGGATACGTGTTGCGCGACCTCACTACATGTGCCAATTAAGTCGCGGACCGAAGCCTGGGATCATGGCCCCAACACACTTTCATCAGCGGGAATCGAACCCTAAACCTCTAGGCAAGCCTTGAGAATTAAGGCAGGAGATTCGACCGCTAGGACAACCCGTTGGGGTTCCACTAGCAACACTTGCACGTAACTTTATTGTTTTTTTCAAAACAAGTAATTTAAGTATCTAATACTTAAAGAATAAGCCACTAACTTTCATCTTGATGCAATTAGGCCCTTCAATATTTGATATTAATGTGTGTGACCCAATAAGTTCTCAATTAACTAGGATATGAACATGAATCAACATACTCTAATTATGCTTAATTGGTTTATATATATTAAACCCTTTTAATTTATTAATCACAAATTAATTATTCATGTTCATAGATCCTGGGTGATGTCTAACAATGTATCATGACTACCCGAGCATTAAGAATAGTCAAGATACAAGACTATCTCTTACAAGAATTAGTTATCGTGTGATTATTATTATCCTTTTACCTTAAACATATCCCAAGCAAACATATAGATTTCTTGTATCCCAAATCAGGATCTTTTAAGTATTAGAAATTCTTTTCTAATTAATGTTATACTTTGATCAAAGATTTTTAGTCACGATTTCTTACAAGTGGCCATAGGAATATCCCTTCTAACTATTAAGGAGTGGTGAATCCTTTTATTATTCATTCACAATCCTTCCATACTCCATCTCACTCCCAACGCCTTTCTATTATTACCCTTTTACAGGAAATTATAAATAGGATTAAAGAATGATATTCCGTACTCAATATAGAATGATAATCTCAAGTCTAAGAATCATTTACACCTATAATTTATTAGAGAATTACCATTAACAATACAACAACCTCTCTTTGGGTCAGTCTGATGTATTTGTCTACTACAAGTATCCATATACTAGTTTAAGTGTCTCCACACCATAGTCGATAAGATCAACTACTTCCTTCAAAAAGAAGAGGCTAAGAACATGCTAACCTATCCGTATTAGTAATATCTTATCTTACTAATACTATAGTTAGGGACGTTTAGTGATAATAACTCTATTTAAACTAATCTTATCATTAAAACTTTGTGATTTATTTTAAGTTATTAATACTATAACTTTATTATTTGATTTATAATAAAACATTAAATAATGAAGAACACTATTAATCGATGTGTATAAAAGTGTTATTACAAGCCCAAAAGTAATTGGCCTTAGGGCCCAACAAGCCAGTACAAACGTAGCGATCCCTATTTGGAGTGAAAGTGTATTTGTCATCATCATGTGGATGACCAAAC
>JAOWBN010007368.1:0-11126 GCA_028565015.1 Pinguicula moranensis | reverse complement strand
GCACAAGATGATAAAGAAGTAAGCAGCTATAAATTAGAAGGTAGTCAGATAACAGGTCGTAATATTGAGAAGTTATTCAGTGGTCTTCATCAGGAAAATCACAGAATAAATTTTTATGGTGGAAATTCATCTCCTGAAAGTAGGAATAAAGAAGTGTCGCAGACTATGGATTTGGGATCATATACTCACGATGGTTCAGAAAACAGTTTCTGGACTTCCACTCTACCAACGGATTTTGACCGTGACAGCAATAGTCTTAGAAATGCAAGAAACTCAATGGCTGTAATGGTGCAGTCAAGAGAAATTAATGTGTCGAGTGAATGCTCCTATGCACAATCAGGCCCCTTAGCATCGCCTACAGCTAAAAGTTCTGCTACTGAGTTGTGCAAAGATAATGAGTTGCAGGGAATGGAAGATTCTGTAGCAGGAGAAAGCGAATTATTCTTCAGCATTTTAAAAAATCCCCATGTTGAATCACCTTTGAACCATGAAAGTTGCATTGACATTAATGGTTCTTGTGGTCAGTTACCTATCGGTTATGCTACGATAGATCCTTCAACAGTCAAAGCCTTTCCGGACTCCACAGCAGTTGAACGTTCTGAAGACACAAAAAGTTCTAGTTGCCCTCATCCTCAGCTGGATTATGTCGATGTTGAAGCTGCATTCGCACCAAAGTAATGGTTATTAGCAAGTTATTATCCTTCTGCATAACTATGGATGCTGGGAAGTGTCGTCAGTCTAAACTTTTGAAGTGCTTTTGTTTCTTTGAATAACAGCAATAAGCAAGGAAATACCCTTATGGAGAAAAGTCAATCATTGGTTGTCTCGCCAAATGCTATTCCATTTTCTGATGAGTGGTTGGCTGCCATTGAAGCTGCTGGAGAGGTTAGTTCATTCATTATCGGGGCAATTCAGATCAGTTGGACTTGTATAAAAAAAACCTCTTTTTCAGAATTGGACTGCATTCAAATTATATGAAATGAGTGGGCATCTTGTAGTGATGTGAATTGGGTCGACTGCTCATATTAACTGTTAAGCTTTTCCAAGGTTGATGGACAAGACAAGAACATGTATAACTTGTTCCTGTTGAATAATTTTCTCACCATGTTATTATGTAAATTGCTCTTTCCGCTGGACATAGCTTTTCCTTTTGCAATAACTACATTTAGATGATTCTGCAGTCTATAAATTTATGGTACAAGATAGTCATTCATCTTTATCATGCATCACCTAGAAACGATCTTTTATCCATTTTTTGTAAATCCTTTTGATTTTACAAATTAGATATCTTCTTATTTTTAACTAACAAACTTGAGTTAATGATAGGACATTCTCACAAAGAAGAGTGGTGCAGTCCAAAACTCACCTCCTGACAAATCACTACCTGAGCCAAGCCCATGGTCTCCGGTATGCCTTCAAGTTTAATCTCCTCATAATGAAAAGCTATCATATAAAGTCCCTGTATGGCCACTATAATTAATCCTGTATCCATAAAAGCCAGGGGTTCAACAATATCAAAGATTAAGATAATGAAGGAAATCCATAGAAACAATTTGAAAGTTGATATAACACTCCTTCCTAACACATGAATACATTTTGGTGTGAGGAAGGGTAGCTTTCCCATGACATACTTAGGAGCCTCAATGCAGGCAGATTAACCAGGGAAATGTTTGACCCGCTCTTGGAAAAGCTGAGGAAAGTTGCAGGATGGAAGGGTTGGATGATGTCACAAGGGGCCAAGTTGACTTTGATAAAACATGTGATGTCAAGCATTCCTATGCACATCATGGTTGTGCTTAAGCTGCCTAAATACATCTTGAATGAGATCAGACGCCTCCTAGCACAGTTTTTATGGGGAGAATGGGATGGTAGACCAAAGGCTCATTGGAGGAGCTGGGCCAAGGTCTGTAAGCCAATTAGTGAGGGAGGTTTGGGTGTGAAAGATGTAGTGGAAGTGCAAAAATCCTTAGGCATGAAGGTCTAGGGTTTATTTGAGCTAAACTCTTCAGGAACAACATATGTTAGAAAGGCATGTTGGGGCAGGGGACATCAGGTTCTGAAGGTATGTTGCAGCAATGAGAACGGAAGTGTTGGATCACATTAAAGTGGTCCTGAGAGGGGGCAACTCTTTATTTTGGCTTGATAAGTGGCTAGAGTCAGGTATCCTAGCTTGTAGAGCACAACAGATTCAAGACAAAGCAGCCTTTGTGGCTGACTTTGTAGAAGGAGGACAGTGGAAGGAATCAGACCTGTTGGTAGCAGTTGGTCCGGACTTACTTGAGGAGATCCAAGGGATCAACCCTCCCAGAGCTAATGGAGGGAAGGATCTGTTGATCTGGAAGCCTACGGTGGATGGGAGATTTTCATTGAAGATAGCATGGGAAGTTGCTCGAGAAAGGGATGTTCAACTGCCAGTTTGGAAGCTTTTGTGGAATAAGGCGCTGCCTCCTAAGGTCTCTCTCTGTGCATGGCGAGCATGGTATCAGTGTCTACCCACGAACGATTCATTAATAAGGAGGGGAGTCTATCTAGCCTCAAGCTGCCACTGCTGCACGGATAGACAGCAGGAAACACTGGACCACATCTTGTCTAGCAGCCCTTATGCAGATCAGCTATGGCATAGAGCTGCGCATCTGCTGAACTGGTCCATGTCTCGGCCGGGCTTCTGGAAGGCACGACTGGGACAATGGTCAATCCTAGCAGAGCGTTCATCTTTCCAAGGTTTCATTTCAGAAATTATACCATCTTTACTAACTTGGTCTTTATGGAAATGCAGGTACTTGGCACGGTATGAGGGGGTCTATTTGTCAAGCGATGCAATCAGGAGGGAGGTAAAGAACTCTATGGTTCTTTTATCCTTCGCTGCTGATAGGAAATATTCTGTGCAGGTCAATGATGCACTGATTCTGAGGCGCCTCAACTTGAAGATGCAGTGGAAAATGAAGAACAGAAGCAAAATAGTTGTTTGGCAAAATCCTCCTCCAGGCTGGCTGAAGCTCAATACGGACGAAAGTTGTTTTGGAAACCCCAACCCTTCTGGGGGAGGAGGCATCTCAGAGATGAACATGGTGGTTGCAAGGCCGCATACTCCATCTACCTGGGGATAGGGACCAACAACGAGGCAGAGCTAAGGGCGGCTACTGCAGGCCTCAGGATCTGCCTGCAGCAAGGATGGCGGGATGTTCTTCTTGAAACAGATTCGCTATTGCTCCATAATTGGATTCAGAAAGGAAACTGTGGGGCTTGGCAACTAATGGAAGCCTGGGAAGAGTTTCTGGAAGCAAGGCAAGGCATACGCCTCCATGTGAAGCATCCGTTTCGAGAAGGGAACTGTGCTGCTGACTTCCATACATCCGGTTAAGCTGACCAATTTCTGTATTTAGAGTCCTTTGAGGGCTAGATGATCTATTAGAATGCTTTAATCTGGGCTGGATTGTATTCTGTAAATCATCCTAACTGGATGTGGGTAGGCGGCAGAATGTATGTCTTTAAGTTGTACTAGCCTAGGATGGCTGCAAAGGCCTTTATTAATGCAATCAATTTTATTTAAAAAAGAATACATTTTGTATATACATGATATTCATAGAGGGGGAAGAGTCAGTTAAGAACATGAAATACTTTGCTCTAGTTCAACAATAGTTGTAGTGTGTTCTTAAGGAGATGCATTCTGGGGTATTTTGAATACAGTTCAATTCTGAAAAAGGCGATCCATTGTCCCCCTTCCTCTTTATTCTGATGCAGGATGCTCACTCCTGCCTGATCAACATGGATATCCATCAAGGGAAGATTAAAAAGTTTCTTCACCCAATAGGTAGCCCTACCATCTCGCACCTCATGTATGTGGATGATGTATTGCTATTCTCAAGTGGGGACATAATATCCATTAGAGCCCTAAAGAAGATACTGGATGTATACCGCTCATGTCCTGGCCAGTCTGTGTGCCAAGGTAAGTTTGCCATAGTCTTCACAAGGAGCATCAGTCCAACAAGGAGGTTCTGATTAAGAGATGCATAGATTTCAGAGAGGACTTTCTGCCAATGGTGAACCTAGGAGTTCCACTGAACTCTGGCAGACTCACAAAATATATGATAGATCCTTTGCTGGGAAAGATTAGAAAGAAGCTGGCAGGATGGAGAGGGAACATACTATCCCAGGGAGCTCGCTTATCTCTAATAAGATATGTGATGGCTAGCTTGCCTATGCATCTCTTATCCGTGTTAAAGCTGCCCCAAGGTATCCTAAAAGAGATGAGAAAGCTGTTTGCAGATTTCTTCTCGGGAGATAAGGATGGAAAACCTAAGCTACATTGGTGTAGCTGGAAGAGGATGTGCATGCCGGTTGGGGAGGGTGGTTTGGGGATCAGGGACCCCGCTGGTGTGCAAAAGGCAATGGCTATGAAGTTATGCTATAAACTCCTCTCTGAGGACAATCTATGGGCTAGGTTTCTCAAGGCCAAAGCCACAAAACCTATAAGTTCCGGAAGTATGCAATGCTTATGAAGGGGGATGTGATGGCTCAAATCAAAATCATTCTCAAAAGTGGGAACTTCTCTTTAGGGTTTCATAAGTGGATGAGCTCTCTGGCCCCCTGGCAGCAAGGGTCAATGAGGTGGTCAGAAAGGAGGCTATGGTGAAGGACTTCCTCCTGAGGGTCACTGGATTACTAGGCCCTTGCTCTGGTAGTGGGAGACGCAGTCCTAGACCTCCTAATGTGGTAGAAGAAAGGGACATGACTGTCTGGAAACTAGATAGGGATGGTAATTTCTCCATTAAGTCAGCCTGGGAACTAGTTAGGGGCAGATCAACAATAAGCTCAATGGAGCAGTCCCTCTAGAACAATAAGCTCCCCACAAAGATGTCCCTTCTCTGCTGGAGAGTTTGGTAGTAGTGCTTACCTACATATGACTACCTGGGGGAAAATGGGGTCTGTCTCGCTTCAGCATGCAACTGTTGAGGATTAAGGCACCCTGAAACCATTTACCACTTATTTTTCGAGGGGGAAATGGTAATGGAAATATGGGCCAGAGCAGAGTCTATCATGGGTTTTAACTTCAAAAATCCAAACACATGAAGAGGAAGGGTTTCACAGTGGCTGATGATGGCCAAAAGAGCAAGGCTAACTGGTTCTGTGGCCTTCATTCTTCCTGTTGTGACTACCTGGTCCCTTTGGCTTCGAAGGTGTAAAGCAAGATATGATGAATGCCTCCATTATGCAGATCAAGTTTGGAGAGAAATACGCGGCAAATCAATGAAATCATTGAGGTGAGCAACTTGTCCTTCAAGCAGCGGATTCAGGAACATGAGCTACCGAAGCATCTAAACATTCATGTTAAGAGGAAGGCAATGGGAAAAGCAAAGATCATCTGCTGGAAGAGGCCTCCCCTAGGGTGGATAAACTCAACATGGATGGAAGCTTGCTGGGAAACCCTGGTTCTTCAGGGGGGAAGGATCGTTAGAGACACCTACGGGAGGCCCACACCGGTTAACTTGGGATGGATACCATCTTGATCAGCATTGGTCTGCTGATAGCCCATGCTCACCATAGCTTTTCTGAATCTGTCAAACCAAGCTCTCGGGGATTGTTTCAGACCATATTAGGATTTTTTGAGCCTGCAAACTTTCCCCACTGTCTGACCAGTGCCAAATCCCGGTGGAATCTTCATGTATACCTAATGGAATAAGTCACCGTGAAGAAATGCATTCTTCACGTCAAGCTGATGTAGGCTCCATCCTTTGTTTGTTGCTATGGAGACTAAGGTCCTTATTGTGCTCATCTTGGTGACCAATGCAAAGGTCTCATGATAATCAATGCCATATGTCTGACTGTAATCTTTTGCTACCAGTCGAGCCTTGTATCGCTCAACTGCTCCCTTTGAGTTCTGTTTCACAATAAACACTCATTTGCATCCAACAATCTTCTTCTCAGGTGGCAGTGGTATAAGCTTCCAAGTCCCATTCTTTACAAGAGCCTTCTATTTCTCTATCATAGCAGTTCTCCACTTCGGATCCTTCTTTGCAACCTGCCAATACTTAGGCACAAAGACATTGTCCAAAGAAGCAATACAAGCCTTGTGGCTAGGTGATATGTGAGAGTAAGATATGTGATTGACAATATCATGTGGCTGATATACCTAAGCCACACTCGACCTGACATCTCATTTGCTGTTAGTGTGGTGAACATGTATATGCATAACCCGAGAAAGGGTCACATGGATGCGGTGTATCAAATCCTGAGATATTTGAAGAGTGCACCGGGAAAGGGCTTCATGTTTAGGAAAAACGGGCATATAAGCATTGAGGGATATTGTGATCCAGATAGGGCTAGCTGTGCTGATGACAGGAAGTCCATATCTGGATATTGCATGTTTGTAGGAGGCAATCTGGTCTCATGGATGAGTAAGAAACAATCAGTCGTTGCCCGTTATACAGTTGAGGCAGAGTACAAAGCTATGACCCTGAGTGTTGCTGAGATGATGTGGTTTAGGTCCTTATTGATAGAGTTGAAGATGGACGAGGGGGCACAATTGCAGTTGTGGTGTGATAACAAGTCAGCTATTAGTATTTCCAATAACCCGGTCCAACATGACAGAACCAAGCATCTAGAGATTGACAGGTTCTTCATCAAAGAGAAGCTAACTAGTGGACTTCTGGAGCTGAGACATGAGGCTAGTAAGGAGCAGACTGCTGACTGTCTCACCAAGGGTCTTAGTGCGATAGACTTGGATAGGCTTTGTAACAAGATGGGCTTGATCGATATCTTTTGCCCATCTTGAAAGGGAGTGTTGGTTTATTTGTATTGATGTAGACTTGGGACACTTTTGTGGCGGCGGCGCGTGGAGCTCTGGTAAGGCGTGTGCGGCCACGAAAATGGGTGGCGCCTTTGTCCTGGTCGTCGCCGCCACTTGAGGTGGCATCTCCCGGCCGGATGCGTGCGAATCTGGCGCGGCGGCGCGCTGCAGGTCCGGTCAACGGCGAATTACAAATAAACCAACTGTTGCCCTATCACGCAAGTATAGCATTGCCATATTCGTGGACCTGTGCATAGTCCCTTCGTTGTTGATATGATGACAATTTATCTAGTGGTGAAACCACATCCGCGGACCAGCAGGGGGAGGGGATTATGCGGATATGCAGATTTATTATGTAGTGACAGGGGTGTAGAGATGCGGGACTCAGGTGCTGGTCACACCCTTTTGGACAAGAGGAAAGGAAAGATAGATGGCTACCACCTATAGATGGGTGGGGATTTCTGTATAGGTTTGAGTATTACCTAAAAATATCAAACAATGTTTTTATCTAATGCATCACTTTATTGAAAAAAAATGCATTCTAATCAATAAATCCTGGTAAAACATCTTTCGGTATTCCTAGAGATTGAGCCGCAATTTAATTCATGGAGCAAATAATCTTCATTCTTTACATATCCATTTGATTTCTCGTGATCTGCCTTATGTGACTTTTCAGGTCAAAAAGAAAAACAATCAGATTGGACCTTATGACTGCACGAAATTCACCAACATTCTCCCTGACGGCTCTAGTAGTTAAAACAACATGGTCTAACTCCGATGACAGTTCCTTTGTTTTCTTGACAGCTGAATCACTAATCAACTTGGTACATGATACATAAATGTTGAATTCACTGATACAATTCGTTCATCAACTCGCTAACGCTCTCTGACAAATGATTGTTCTTCGGTTTCTTTTAGTGAACCTTCCCACTCGGAATCACCGAATTCCAGACAATTCATTCAATGCAATCTATATTTTTTTTTCTTCTCTCGAGTCTCTGAATATTTTAATGAAACTTAGACTCCACTTCCTGCAAGGTAGTTTTATTTTTTATATATAGGTAGATCTTAAAGCTAGTGATCTACCACTGCACTGAAACTTTAAAGGACTGTAGCCATGTAATCATTCAAAAGGAAATTCTTGCTTGGAAGGCTTTGATTACAAGTTCTAGAGTAGAGTTGGGAAGAACTGCAGATGATTGCCGGCAGCGTAAGGTTTCGGGGCGGAAACTAGAGTTTTGGCTCTGATATCAACTTGAAAAACACAATTAGCAAATGAAGTTTTATCTTGAGTCCTCAAGCTTATATAGATTACACTTATAAGCACACAATTCCTAGAATTATTATAACCTACCATATTCTTACCTCATAATCAAGAATGCGACATTAGAAATTAATAATCCTTCACTAATTGCTTTAAGCAAAAGCAATCAGACACGTTTGTCAGTCTAGCAGACTCATGCCATGCCTCTGGACTTTGGGTCTTTTTGTGTCTTTTTGTACTCGTAAAGCAAAGAGCAAATAAGATAATAATCAAAGTTAATCCCCAGCACCACCAGCACCCAATACACATTATCAAGCCTCCCGACATCAATATTGTCAGGCAGCCACTTTGTCACTCTTCTCAATAAGTCAACAACTTGTGTGCTCAAATAGAATCCAATCCCAATGAGCATAGCAATCATAGCAGTTGCCATGCTCTTGAGACGAGAGGGAAATTCTTGATAGTACAGCGCAACTTGACCTGGAAAATGGAATGCCTCACCAATTCCCACAATGGCAAGTTGTGGAACCAACCACAAGACTGACATGTGCCTGTGGTTGCTGACAGAAGTAGCGGTGGCCCGCCTTTTCGACTCGATGACTGCGGAAACTACCATACTGGCGATGTTTAGTATGTGGCCTATGCCTATTTGCTGTAAAGGAGTAGGGTGTTTGCCAGCAATTGTCTTCCAGAGGGGCCACATAATGTGATCATATATGGGGAGGGATATTGCTGTGGAGATTACTGATTAGGGAGAAGACAAGCTTCGATCCTGCTGGGATTCGGAAGCGGGACCGAGGTTGCGGTCCATGGTTAAAGCTTGTAGACAATGAGGCTCAGATGGATTGCTATTGGGGTGGATAAGAGAATGCTGGTTGACCAAAGTGGTAAGATCCTTATCAGAGCTTCCATGGGCTGGCAATCAAGGCATTTGGAAGGATGTCTTCTTCAGTCTTGATTGCGGTGCGGTTTAGTAGCCTGGACATATTTTCATTACAAGAAAATGCAAGAAAGTTTGATAATGCCAGAAGAATGAGTTAAAGGACAGACACAGACAGAGAGAATCTTAAACCTCTCAGCTTGAGTTAGAATAATTATAAACTGTAACAAAGTGGGAACATAAAATTAAGATAACTCTTGCCGGATATTATAATGTTCAATAACAGAAAAAAGAAGATATGCAAAGTTGCTTATAGAAGCATCAAACAATTTATATGCTTGAGCCTGAAGCTGAAAACTACTGAATTATACATCATGGACTCACCATAATCATCGTTCAGTAAAGAGGAAAGAATGTTTTTTTGACCTGAACCTGTTTGTTGGCATTTGTGCCACCATCTTTTATCACCACCGTCCCCATTGTAATAATCTGCAATTTCAGAAGATATCAATAACTTCCTTTTCCTCACACTTTCCACAACCACATGAACCAAGATCATGAATGGGCTTCCCTGCGGCTTGTTGTGGAAATAATACCGCCTCCCGGCGAAAAACGCAGCTAAGCCAAGCGAGCTAGCCACTATGCACATGCCGTATCCCAAAGTCCAGCTTAAGTTATCTTCCAAATACACAATGCCTGTGCTGGATATAAAATTCGAAAAAGTACAAGGCAAAGAAGTACCAAACAAAAAAAGTAGACTGATGCCTGCGTTGAGTGAACTGGTTGGCTCCCATTGTTGCCAGGGTGAAACCTGTGCCGCCCAGACCAATATAGACCAAAGCCAAAGATAACAATAATACTCCATATTGGAGCTGTGATGGTGTGGAACATAAACTTGAGCCGGTTTCACAATGGTAAGGCTTCAAGCCGTCTACCGTGACACTGAGCCACAGAAGGATCAGCCCCTGTAAGAAATTAAGTTCAATAACATTAACTGGTTTATCTAATGGCAATATTTTGCTTTACAAAATAGAAGCATGTACAATAACAGGGATTTATTTCAGGTATGAGATTGTTTATACCAGTAAAGATACGAAAGAGGAGATCCAGATGACAGAAAAACATCCCAGAAAAGAATCAGCTACAATGGCTGCAATGAGTGGGAAAAATTGGGTGCAGCCAAAGACCACATTGGCGATTTGTGTAGCACTGATGCTCTTTATGTTAAATTCCTGGATCAAGAATACTATAAGGTTGTTCATCCAACCACCTGACGCCAGCGAGAGCCCGAAAACACTTGCTGCAGAGAAGCAACAGTCTGATCACATAATGGCTTCTGAAATAACATAATCAGAAACAGAAGTGCAAGTTCCTATGATGAGGGAGGTGAAGATGTTCCTCCGTGTATATGATGAGTAGAGAGCATATACCTATGACTATGATGAAGTAGGTAGCATAGCATTCCACCTACTGCGTTGCCCACACGAGGTGAGTACCGATGAAGCTTCCTCAATTCCAGATGCTGAAGAATTTCCATCAGCATGTCCATTAGCAGCCATATCATAGATATGCTATTACTTGAGCTGTTGAGGCCACTTACAGTTCATTTTATAATGTAATGGCCAAGATAGTGGAAAACCCTGTTCCCAGGTTATAAATTATGACAATTACATAAAGAGATTTTTTTAGTAGAATCTTCTATATTAATCATCTTATCGCATCTTAAGCAAAATCAAAAGTGGAATAATTTCTCTCCCTGTGAGCTTTCAATTTTGCACAGAGTTTACATTTCAAAGAGCTCTTCACAGAAATCTCTATACTCATACTTTTGTTTTGTGGATGAAGCATCTCATTAGATTTGGAAATGCAGATCACAAAAATCTCTTTACATCTGTTCACTCATTTACGTTCTTCATGCTAAACAACAAACTTCTTGTGCTTATAGTGAAGTTACTGAAACTCAATATATCAAATAACGCAATGCATATTGGGTTCGAAAACAACATCTTTGTATAATTATAAAGGTAAGACGACCTTAAACCCCAACTTAATAGAAAATATACTGGGTACTTTATTGTTGTTGATCATTGACAACAAACTTGAATGATTCCTCTTTCATTCTGGGAATATAAAAATGAAATTTTAACTAATTAGTAGAACTGTCCTTTGAGAATAGTTCTGAAATAAATCATTTC
>JAOWBN010007357.1:0-10533 GCA_028565015.1 Pinguicula moranensis | reverse complement strand
AATTTTAATAAGCATGCGCAAAACAGGGGCTTAGAGTAAGGCAGACCCTAACTCACCTATATTGTTTTTTTTTGGTAATTAAGTGTATTGTATTAAAATGAATGCCAACGGCCGCGTTTACAGGTAGGCAGAGTTGCCAGAAGGCCCTGCCATCTGGAGCCTAATATTACATATAAGCTTTAAGTTGTGTCATGTTGTGTGCACATTGTGTAAGTTAATCGGACAACATAACCAAGGGACACGCAGCCAGTCTCCTAAAGAGACTCCTCTGTGAGCTTGATTATTGGAAGACACCCAATACCAGGAGTGTAACTTGACCCGGTCAGACAGATAAGTGTTCCCTGACTCCGAATCAATCCGTATTTCATTCCTTTCTTGCCACAGGCTCCATGTTACCGCTTGCCATATAGCCTTCCAGGTATCCTCCCCTGCGTGACCCCGCATCAAATTCATATGATCCCAGAAATGCTGTTGAATATCTTGTTGGGCAGTATAATCAACATCGAACCAGGCGTATATCTCCTTCCAAAGTTCTTGTGCATTCACGCAGCTGATGAAAAGATGATCTACTGTTTCATCATGAGTGCCGCACATGACACATCTCTTCATACTTGGTTCAAAAATCATGCCTCTGCAGGTAAGGTTATCTAATGTTGGAATACGCCGCTGAAGGAGTTTCCAAGTAAAGAGCTGAATTCTTTGAGGTGCAATTGAACCCCAATTTTTGGCCAATCTTGAAGCTGATGCAGTCCCCTGTCTCTCCGTGAGTTGAGTATAGGCGGAAGCGACTGTGTAATTTCCAGAGTTTGTCTTCAGCCAACACCATCGATCAGGCTCAGTGGATTCTAGAGAAATCTCCTTCAAGGAGTTCTGAAGTTCAGCTAGACTGTCCGCTTCCCTTGGACGGATTGGTCTTCTAAATGAAAGATCCCAGGTCCTGATCCCTTGCACGCTGGTTGAAGCTTCTGCCACTGTGCAGTCTTGCTGGAGGCTGATTTTGAAAAGCTTCGGAAACCTCAATGAAAGGCTGCCAGTCCCTGTCCAGTTGTAACGCCATAAGAGAGATTTGTCACCTGCATTTGTTTCCAAGAACATATTAGAATTAAACACAGTATCCCCTGCTAATTTCCAAATATCTTTCTAGTAGTTTGAAACGTTGTCCGGCAGGGTAATCAAGCTCCAATCTGCAAGATAGTCCCTCTTTTTAAGGTACTTGGCTTGAATGATTTGGCTCCATAAACTGTGAGGTTCCTGTCGTAGACGCCACAACCATTTTGTGAGCAAGGCCTTGTTCATGTGCTCCAAACTCCTGATTCCTAATCCCCCTGCATTCTTTTCTCTGCATAGTTCCTTCCACTTAATCCAGTGAATTGGGTGAGAGTGGTCTCCTCTCTGCTGCCACATGAACTTGCCCATCATTTTCTCTATGTCCTTGATGACTTGCCGTGGAGCCTGAAACAAAGAGAGATAGTAAGTAGGTAAGTTTGACAGTACAGATTTTATTAGAGTTACCCTTCCTGCTGATGACAAAAATTTGTTGTTCCAGTTGCTGATTCTGTGCCGAATGGTTTCAAGAAGCGTGTCCCATGTCTTTTTGCGCTTTGGGTTGCCACCTATAGATATCCCTAAGTAGATGAAGGGGAGAGTTGTTGCCTTGCACTGGAGTATGTTAGTGAAGCTTCCCATCAAGTTCTCTGTGAGATTCATTCCAAAGAGTCTACTCTTTGCGAAGTTGATGGATAAACCCGAGAGTAACTCAAAGATTCTTAGGATGCTCTTCATTGTTCTCACATTCGCTGCTTTACCGGTTGCAAATAGCAGGGTGTCATCCGCGTACTGCAAGTGAGAGATGGAGAGGGATCCTACTTTGATGCCCGTGAGATTCCCTAGTTCTTTTGCTCTATCCAGCAGCAGACTTAACCCTTCAACCACCACAAGGAAAAACATAGGAGACAAGGGATTCCCTTGGCGCAACCCTCTATGTAATTTAAATTCGCCTGCACAGCTACCGTTTATGACAACAGCATCGTGCGAGGTAGATGTGCACTCCTTTATCCAGTTGATCCAGATCGGGCAGAAGCCGAGTTTTGACAGCATTGTAGTCATAAAGCCCCAATCCACTGTATCGAATGCCTTTGCAAAGTCCACCTTTAGAAGAACAGCAGGTTTCCTGGCAGCTTTAATAGAGTGAATCACTTCGTTAGCTACAAGAACGCCATCAAGAATCTGCCGCCCTTTTATGAAGGTTGTTTGATTGTGAGAGATCAGCTTGTGCAGAACCATTTTCATCCGGTTTGCCAACAGTTTGGCCAAAATTTTGTACCCACTACTTACTAGTGAGATAGGCCTGAAGTGATCAATGTGCTCCGGGCTTGCAATCTTTGGCATTAATGTAATAAATGTTGCATTGATCCCTTTAGACAGCTTTCCTGTTCGATAGAATTCCTTGAGAAAGGCTGTGTAATCATACTTTAGAGTTTCCCAGTGGTTTTGGATGAATAAGAAATTAAATCCGTCGGGTCGCGGTGCCTTAGAGGCTGCACAGCTCCAGACTGTTTTCTGAATTTCAGCATCTGAAAATTCGGATATCACGAAGGCATTATCAGCGGCAGAGAGGACTGCTCTTGCAGGGAGGTTTAACAGTGGCCTATTCCAACTTTCTGATGCATAGCGTGTAGCAAAGTGCTGCGTTAGACCGTCCTTAATGGCTTGAACTTCTTCAGTCCAAACACCGTTGATATGTAGGCCAGCTATGCCATTTCTTAACCTGTTATAGTTAACCTTGGCATGAAAAAACTGTGTGTTGCAGTCTCCTTCGGTGATCCATTGTGTTCTTGATTTCTGCGCGAGCAAAGATTCCTTACTAGTAACATAATGTTGAAGTTCAGACCAAATAGATTTTCTTGCCAGCATCTCGGCTGCAGGGGGAGTATTCTGTTCTAGTTTGTCATCAAAGGAGTTGACAGCGCTCCTTAACTCTTCTATTTTCTGATCAATGTGGCCGTACGTTAATTTGTTCCATTCTTTTAACCTGATCCGCATCAGACGTTGCTTCTCGTGGAGGATGAAATTGTAACTGCCTAACACCCTCAGATCATTCCAAGTTAATGTTACGAAGGATGTGAATCCTTCCTTTTGCTCCCAGCAGTTTAACGTACGTATTATTTTGGGACCCCAATTCACTTCCTCTATCTTCAGTAGGATTGGTCTGTGGTTAGAGGATGCGCGCTCAAGGTTTATTTGGAATGCATTTGGCCATTTACGTATCCAACTTTCTGCTAATAAGAAACGGTCAAGTCGGCTACAGCAGGATCCGCCCCTTGATATACATGTGTAGCGAGATTTGCTGAGAGGTAGATCTATCAATTCTGAATTTCTAATAAAAGTATCAAATGCCTTCATCTCAGAGCGTGCCGGCGATGCTGTGCTACGACGTTCTCCTGGGTTGCGAACGGCATTAAAATCACCCACCACGCACCACCTGGATGAGGGATCTCCTTTAACTAGCATGCTTATTCTACTCCACAGGACTCTTTTTTCTCTTGCAAAGCATGGAGAATAAATGTTGAGCAACTTTATTTATCCAGGCCCCATAGACCCTTCATACCCAGAATTCCATCTTCATCCCACGAATGAGTTAATTGAAAGAGGGACCTTTCCCAAATGCAGAGGATGCCACCTGCGCTACCTCTTACTTCTCTATACTTCCACTCAAAAGTATCCGATGGCCATAATTGTCGACATATACTGCGATCTATACTGGCCAGTTTTGCTTCTTGCAGACATAGGAGTTCCACTTTGTTATTCTGTACAATGTGCTTAATCTCAGTCCGCTTCAGAGTAGTCCCTAGGCCACATGTATTATATGACAATATCCGCATTTAACTAGGAAGGTTTGGACTCGCGGCTGAAGACCCGTGCGAGGTAAGCTTGGCGTTGTTCCGCTCAAACATAGAGTCCAACCATGTCACTAGTTCAGCTCTCGGCCCCATTAGTGTAACACCAAGCTCTAGTGCAAGATTTGTTATTTCCTCTGAGCTAGGGGGCGTGTTCCTACCTCCACAGCCTGTTGCTTCTCTACAGGTGCTGCGGCTTGAGCCTTGAGGATTCTCTTCGAGTGTGTCTTAAGCCTGCTAGAGGAACTAGCTGGCAATCCTGAGAGATCAAAATCACCTTGCGATGTTGAGGCTAAAGATCCAGGTGTTAATTCTATCAGCGGCATTAAATCAAATGGGTCGGCGTTGGGATTCTGTGAGCCGATTTCCGATGAGCCTGAATCTGATTTTTGAGGGTATTGGTCCACTGTAATAATATTGTCTTGTTGAGCGCTACGTGGGTTTTCAGATTGGACAGGCGGGTGGATGTGTTTCCCTAGCTTGGGGGGTGAAGCAGGCCTGAGAATCAAATGTTCGTGTTGTTTGGCCAAGAGTGCAGAAAATGTTCCTTGCTGGGCCATCTTTAGAAGTTGGGCCTGCTGACTCAATGCAGCCTGCTGGCTTAATTGACTTTGGTCATGCCCTATTTCAGAGATTATATTCTTTATTTTGTCGTATGGTTGCCTCGAAGGACCCACCGCTTCCTTTTCCTTGAATGTTTCTGTGCACGCCGATGAACAGGGCACAAAAATCTGCTGACTGGTGATTGCATGGGGTTGCTCTGGAATTGATTGACCCATGACACCATCAGAGCTCAACGGCTCGATTGTGCTATTTTTTTGCAAAATACTGAATGTTTGACCTGTTGACAGGATTTTCAGATTCTCGTACGGCCTGCATCGAGAGGCTCACTGCTTTGGGGCACATTCCCATTTTCCCGATCACCGAGTGAGCCGTTACCGGCAAGAGCATTACCGGTGGGAAATTTGTTGCCGCCGAGTGTGTCGCGCTGTTTGCCTAAGGTAATGTTTTGTGCTTATTGAGAATCTGCCTGATCTACTGGAATTTCTTTGCGAAGTGCTGGCCACTCACTATTATGAAAATAACGTTGCTGGTTCCATGCGCTCCTAATTGGTTTCCATCCTGTGCTTGGATTTTGACATTCCTCTGATATATGTATGCTAAAAACTTCTGCGCCAGTCTCAATGTTCAAGGTTTGATTAATTGGGGCATTGGAGTTCACCAATACGTTTAATCTCCCGTATTGCATGTTGGTTTGTGCCAACGTTTTTTCATCAATGGAGATTAAAGATCCTAGTTGGGCTGCTACTACTTCAAAGAAGGCAGCATACCAACAGTGAAGAGGAGTCCCCCAAATTCTAACCCATGCTAGTCATGCCAAACACCCGTTTATTAACCTCCAGGGCCTAAGAGAGTGTAGGCTTAAACGAGCAGAGGTTTTAGCATCCCGTAATAGCCGGATTTGGTCTTCAAAAGTTGCGAGTTTTACCAGAACTTCTCCTCCCTCCATTCGGACTACTGAGCTGTCCAAAATACCCGGATGATTGTAGAATGGAGGTCATACTGCCAATATCAAGAATAGGGGATGGAATGCCTATAAGGCACTTCAGCAGCCATTGGGACGCAAGCGGATCTAGAGTAAATGTGACGACTGAATTCTTCTCGTTTAATTCCGTTACCTGGAGTTGCTGTGGGATTGGTGGTTTGATAGGTTCAGAAATGTTTGTTGTGTTGTCCAGGTTTGCTGCAGTATTTCTGGCTTCACTGACTTGCAAGTGATACGAGCCCACCCAAATGCCACTTAGAAGCTCCTTCAGTTGGGGGACTTGCTGATCTTTTGAAAAACCGAACAAAATCGAAGGAATTTCCTAAATTTGAAGAACGCTTTGGGATGTAAAGGTCACTGACGTGACCATAGAGAGAGAAAACATTCCACATTTCCTCCCGCTGCCACGAGGGTGGGAAATTGGTGAAATGGAAGGAAATGGAGTCTGCTCTAAGCTTTTTGATAAACGTAGGGAGAGATTTTCTTGCAGGTAGTTGAATTTCAACTGGCTTTTTTTTACAGGTGATGCTACTCTGGATCGATTCTTGATTGGTGTCCACTCTGGCTCATCACTTCCAGTTCCAGGATCACGTATAGGGGGCTCATTGGCAGTGGCAGGATCTACAGGTAGTGAAGAGGAAGAGGTAGGCGTTGAAGAGGAGGCCATAACCACGACTAAGTGAACTTTTTCAGCCTGATGCTAGAGAGATACTCACCTATATTGTATTAAGAATATATTGGATACATTATTTAAAAATTGTTTATATGTATATGTAATAATTGATTAAAAACAATCTGTGTTTAGGGCATCAGATGGTGGAAACTGTCAAATTTTAGGGGTGTTTGCAAGTTCTCGTGATTATGCAAAAGTAACTTGCAAAACATGATTTACTATAACAAAATTTATAAATATACTATTTCCATATTATTATTTTAAAAGCTATGAGAGAGAACCCACTGAAACATGCGGCGAAGAATAACATTGGTGCCGCTTCCGGCCGCCAGTGGACCCCTCTCGTGATGAGCCGCCTGATGCAGAAGGGGATTCCTTGTTCCCCAAAAGACGAAATCGAAACCAAGGTAAGCAACCTGTGCAGAGCTTGACTGATTCTCAAACATCGAGAAATAGAGGAATTCTTTCACCGTACATTCGCCGCATTCGAAATGAGACAATCTCCTTCTATTTCTCAAATTTTCCGGAGGCGTACGGAGAGAATGAGATGCGGAGGGTGTTCGCGCCTTATGGTCGCGTTAGAGATGTTTTCATCCCTAGATTTCAACCAAGTCGGCGATACAGTTTTGTGCGATTTGCTCCTTTGAAGAACATCACAAATCTGGAACACCAACTTGATGGTATGTGGGTAGGAAGTCATCAACTGACGGTGAACCGCGCTAGATATAATGATTTTGATGCAAATCTAAATTTGAAAAAACCAGAGAGCCTCTCGGTGGACGGACAACACTCTGACACTCCTTCTGATCAACAAAATAAGGCAATAACCGTGAAATTTTGCAACAAACCGGAATACTACGATTGGCTATCTCACTGTTTGATTGCAACTTTGAGTAAAGGTATTGCTATGTCCTCTGTATTGGAACGGATGAAGGCGGCAGGATTTGATGACGTGAACGTGGTTCAATTGGAAGGTAGAGAAGTTTTATTGCGTACAGAGTCCATGAATGTAAAAGAATCAATTGCTGTGAATCCATTGCTCAAAACCAATTTAGGCCTTGGCTATGTTCGACCATGGGTGAAGACAAGTTATCCGACGTCCCGAGTAGTTTGGCTACAAATCCGGGGTGCCCCACTTCACTGCTGGCACTCGGAATTCCTTGAAGCAGTTGCTAGCAAATTTGGATCTGTGGTGGAGGTTGATCAGAATACTTATGATGGTGATAGAATGAATTTTGCTCGTGTACAAGTTAGAGTGGAGGGTCGGTCATTTATTGATGATGTGGTTCAAATCGATTTAGATGAAGGTGAAGATTCCAGTGTGCACGAGCACTTCACAGTGCGTATAGCGGAGGAATTGGGCTCTTTACGACAATTGAAAACAGTCTGGAAGCCAGTTGAACGCACTACATATCTCGCAGACTCAGAATTTCCTCCTTTGCAGCCTAAGAAGTCTCCGGTTGAGACCTCGATCATCGTTGTTGGAAAACTGGATATTAGCTCAACAGTTAATCAGGCCCCAACAACATCTGTGGTGATTAGAAACATTTCCCCGCAGCCTGAACCTCACGTTATGAATCCGAGTAGTATTTGTTCACCTACTAGCTCTGTCAGACCTGAAGCTGAACAAGAGATGACTGCGGAAGTGCTCACCTTAAGTCCGGATGTTTTTGATCTTAGACCGATTATTGAGCAGATGAGTGCTGTTACAAGGCAAAAAAACCACAATCTTACTCCGTTTGAGCTTGAGGCTAAGCGAAGACAACAGGACCAATTCCTTAAACTCTTGCGGGAAACAAGGAATTTTTATCAAGAGTTGGTCACTGAAAATTCACAACCTGAGAATGTATCATCTGATAAGATTGTTGAGCCTTGCATCTCCAAGAATGATGTATATGGTGATATGAAAACACTCGAGGATATAAATCGGACGTCTACATAAATCTGGGAATTAGGAAAGCACTTGGGGGCAATCAACAATAAACCAGATTATGTCACGATACGGCAAATCGTGCAACTGGAAAAAAGAGACATGGAAACTGCAGGGATGAAATTCTCTGAATTAACATCTGAGCTAGATGACAAAGTTCTCAATGAAAGTCCTATCCATCAATGCAAGAGTTATCTCGCGCCCGGGGAGAAAACAAGCAATTAAAACCCTTATCCGGAAAAATGATGTTGACTTCTTGCGTTTGCAAGAAACCAAAAAAGAACACCTAGATCAATTCACAGTGCATGGTTTCTGGCCTAACCTCAATTTTGGCTGGGCATATTGTCCTTCTATGGGACTATCGGGCGGTATTTTGTCGATGTGGAATGCAGATAAATTTTTTGTTAAAGATGTCCAGGTGCAACCACAAATTTTGGCAGTTAGAGGTACGTGGACAGATACTAATGCGGAACTAGTGATTGTCAACATTTATGCCCCATGCATTCCAACTGCGCGTAGAATCTTATGGGCGGAACTACTACCTATTATCTCCACTTTGCGGGCCTTGCCATTATGTTTAGCAGGTGATTTCAACTCTACCAGAGCAGTCAAGGAGAGATTACAATTTGTTGGGGGTCCCTCAGATGATATGCTGGCTTTTGGTGATTTTATAACAACCTCTGAGTTAATCGACTTACCTTTACTTAAGCATAATTATACATGGATGAACGAGCGAAGTGCAAGTCGCATTGATCGTTTCCTTATTTCTGATCATTGGTTATCGCTTTGGCCTGATTTGCAACAAACATTGAATAACACTATTGCTGATCAACGTCCAATATTGCTGAAACCTATCACTCAAAATTGGGGGCCAAAGCAGTTTATATCGCTAGACACTTGGTCTTCTGATCCTACTTTTTAGGATGTTGTTTCAAATGTTTGGCAGAATACTCAATTCTATGGTTGCAAAGGGTAAGTCTTACATCTTAAACTGAAAGCCTTGTGAAAGGCTTTGAAGGAATGGAATCTAGTAGTTTTCGGTCATACTGACAGGAAAATAGAGGAACTCAAGAAAATTGTAGCGGAATTGGATGCGAAGAATGAAATAACGTCGCTGTCTGAAGAGGAAATTCAGTTGCGAAAAGAAAAATGGCATGACAACCAAATTTGTCTCAGCAGAAAGGCTTTGATAATTATGCAGAAGTCGCGTACACTTTGGATAAGGGAAGGAGACGCTAACACAAAATTCTTTCATGCACGAGTTAAGGGTCGACGTAATCGCAATGCTATTCAAGGACTCTCTTTGAATGGACAGTGGTCAGATTCAGTGCCGGAAGTAAAACAAGGTGTATATAATTTCTTTAGTGACCATTATTCAGAACATATCCAAGAGCGTCCATTGTTGTCATTACAGTGCGAGGCTCGCCTATCAGTAGAGGATAATGAGATGCTTACAGCGCCTTTTTTGGAGGAAGAAATTTATGACACACTTTGGAGTTGTTCAGGTCACAAAAGCCCTGGTCCAGATGGTTTTAACTTTTATTTCCTACAGAGTAATTGGATTATTTTGAAGAAGGAGTTTATTGAGTTTTTGCAGGAATTCCACGCCTCTGGAGAATTGTTGAAAGGACTTAACCCCACATCTATAGTCTTGGCTGCAAAGTGTTTATCTCCATATTCCTTGTCTCAATTTAGGCCGATTTCGTTGGTCGATTGTGCTTATAAACTTCTCTCAAAGCTGCTTGCGAACAGGCTAAGAAAAGTTATTGGTAAAATTATAGCTCCACAACAGTTAGCATTCATCAAGGGTCGACAAATCCAAGATGGCATTTTATTGGCAAATGAATTAATTCATTTTGTACAGGGCTCGAAAATTCCCACTGTTTTCTTGAAAGTTGATTTTGCAGAAGCTTTTGATTCGGTAAACTGGGACTTTCTACTGGCTATGCTGGAGAAAATGGGATTTAGTCCGATTTGGATTCGCTGGATAAAGAGTTGTTTATATACTTCATCAACTGCAGTTATGGTAAATGGAGCAAGCACAGGTCGCTTCAGTATGAAAAAAGGATTACGACAAGGAGATCCTCTTTCTCCGTTCTTGTTTATAGTGGTAACTGAAGGCCTTAACCTGTTGTTACGAAAGGTGATTTCTATCGGCAACATTGTGGCTCGCAAATATACACTCACTCATTGTATGCTGACGATACTCTTTTCTTTGGTGAGGGCACGTTACAGAATGTAGAAGTGATGAAAGGAATTCTAAGAATATTTGAATTACTCTCAGGTTTGAGTATTAACTTTTCGAAGAGCAGCATTCTGGGTATACATCTCTCGCCTCAATTAATTGAAAGTTTTGCATCCCTCTTGCATTGCTCGATCATGAAGTTGCCTTTTGATTACCTTGGGATTCCTGTAGGGTGTAACCCTCGAGGTATTAAAACTTGGGATGGTCTTCTCTTTAAGATGACGAGTCGAGTGCAAAAATGGG
>JAOWBN010007346.1:0-11128 GCA_028565015.1 Pinguicula moranensis | reverse complement strand
TTTTACCTCCCTCCATGTTCTTCCGGTGTCTGCATTTTGTCCTCATAACGTGACATGCACCTACGTAGCCAAATGCACTAGGTTAGTATATCAGGCAAAATGGAAGATATATAACCTACCAAGCCCGCCCTATGCGCCATGTCTTGCCACTGGTGTAGCATGCCTCTCCAAGTAGGAGGTCTTGCCAAAGTCACCCCAAGAAGCGCCACAACTCTATTCCATAAACCTTGAGCAAAGCTGTTGCCCGAGAGTATATGTTCCATTGTTTCTTGCTGCCTATTCGAGCAACACTGACATGAGGAATCCAATTTGACTCCTTTCTTCCGTAAATGATCATCTGTTGGCAAAAATTTTTGCCAGGCTCTCCATGAGCAAATGGATATCTTTGGTGGGAGAGATTTCTACCAAATCAGTTACTCCACCTATTTTTGCTGCTCTCTCTCACGTATGGATCGGTCTTTAAACAAAATTTCCCATCATCAGATGGGATCCAGATAATCACATCCTTGCCTGAACCAATCATCGGAGGTTTAGTAGCTAAAATCTCTTCGGTTAATAACTCCCCAACAGCTTGTTCTAGCGCCCCCTGCTTCCATTGTCTATCCTCCACGAAATCAGTAACTTATAGATCTCTATAATGCAGTTGTGGCACCCAAACTGCAAGTGGTTTCGTGGAGAGCCATTTTTCAAACCAAAAAGAGGTGTTTTATCCCTTTAGTTTAATTTGAATATTATCCATCACTTTAGATTTCAATGATAAAACAAATTTCCAAAATCGAGAGTCAGTGTTCCTGCCTCTTCTCTCAAGGATATGGGACCTTCCACAGTATTTTGCTCAAAAAAACACTAGGATTTTTATATTAAGAATCTGATGCATCATACAACCACTTACATTGCATTATATAGATTACAAGCATGAGAAAACACCATTTAATTACTAGCACGCCGGCTGCTACTTTGTTTGAGCGTGAAAATATGGTTGCTCCTTGTCCCCCTTGTTTGCCAATGTTGTAATGCTTGTTGGCTGCCTTTTTTGACCTTCATTGTTCAACACTCCCTCTCAAGATGGGCGAAATATATCGATCAAGCCTATCTTGTTACAAAGCCTATATAAATCTAGTGCACTAAGGCCCTTGGTGAGACAGTCAGCAGTCTGGTCCTTAGTAGCCACATGTCCTAGTTCCAGAAGCCCACTGGTAAGTTTTTTCTTGATGAAGAATCTGTCAATCTCCACATGTTTGGTTATGTCATGTTGGACTGGATTATTAGCAATACTGATAACTGATTTGTTATCGCACCATAATTGCATATGTACTCCCTCATCCATCTTCAGTTCTTCCAGCAGGGACCTAAGCCACATCATCTCAGCAACACTCAGAGCCATGGCTCTGTATTCTTCTTAAGCAGTAGAACGGGCAACAACCGATTGTTTTTTACTCATCCAGGAGACCAGATTACCTCCTACAAACATGCAATATCCAGATGTGGACTTCCTGTCATCAACACAGCTAGCCCAATCTGAATCACAATATCCCTCAATACCCATATGCCCGTTTCTCCTAAAGATTAAACCCTTTCCTGGTGCACTTTTCAAATATCTCAAAATCAGGTACACCGCATCCATATGACCCTTTCTCGGGTCATGCATATATCTACTAACCATACTTACAGCAAATGTGATGTCAGGTCTAGTATGGCTCAGGTATATTAGTCGTCCAACCAATCTTTGATACCTTTCTTTATCCACAGGCTCGCCAGCATCAACACTAAGGTTTACTCTCTGCTCGATAGGTACCCTAGCAGGCTTGCAACCAAGCATGCATGTTTCTGTGAGTAGATCTAAGACATACTTTCTTTGGGATGAGTTACATCACTGAACTATTCTCTCTCTAAAAAATTTGCTCTGACATTTGTCTAAACTATACGAAAGTCAAATTTCCCCAACGGTACTTTTCACCTTTTCCTCAGATCTGTGCTGTACGGCCGCGTGGAACGACATCACCATGGTGTCGTCACCGTCGTCCCGGCCAGAGACATCTCCGTCCGGGATGACCCACCCTATGCCGGAAGGTTCAGGAGAGGTTTTGGGGAATACTAACTTACCAGTAGCGACGTCCGCTGAAGCCCCTCCTTCCGGGGACGCTCGACGCAGTCCAGCGCAGCCGCCAGAGAGGCAGGTGTCGCCTACGCCATCTTATGCGGCGGTAGTCGGCCACGGAGCCAGATCCCGATTAGTTTATGGCTACCATAGACCAGGCGGGGCTGATGCTCCTCTAGCGGCGGACCGGACATGGAAAGCACCACGACGGGTGCCGGATTTCCAACTTGGGCCTCGTACGACTTTCAAAGTCGACGGGCTGCCGGCTATTTCCTTTTCCGACGAGGAGATCAAGCTGATGACAGAGGACTATCAACATTGCTTGGTAATGAAATTCATTCGCCGGAGACCGGCTATTGAACAGATCCAAAGAACTGTACTAAAAACCTGGGGTCTCCTTGCTCCTCCGACAACAGACTTAACAGTTCTAGACCACCTTCATGTACTAATACAATTCCAAAATGAGCGAGACTAAGCTCATAGCTGGACTAGAGAAAGGCGTGTTTTGGAGGGGCAAGTCTTCAAATTATTCCGATGGACGCCTGCCTTCACTGTGGAGAAAGAACCGACGCTAGCCCCGGTTTGGGTTACCCTCTCGGATCTGCCAATCTACATGTATCGCAGAGATTCACTGCAATACATCGGGTCACTGTTAGGCAGGTATCTAGGAATGGACAATATGACACTGTTGCGCACTCGTACGGAATACGCTCGGATTTGTGTCGAGGTTGATTTTGCGAAAGAACCAGTGGAGGAAGTAGTTGTGAGGCAGGGGGAATACGGCTTTAGATGCCAGAGGGTGCTTTATGAGAAATGGGGGGCGTACTGTGATCTTTGTTATGCCCAAGGCCATAAGAATTCAGATTGTGCAGCGAGGAAAAAGCCAGAGGAATTTGTGAGGAGAGCTCCAGACCCTGCCCTGAAACCAACAGGCCCCGTGTGGAGGAGAAGGGCGGAGAGGGGTAGATCGCAAATAAGGCAAGGCGCTCTGCCAAAGGAAGGGGCTCTGGTGAATAAGACTGGACTTGGAATCTCGGGAGTAAAGGAATCAATAAAGGTAGCTACGACAACGACGCGGCTAACTGCGGACCTGGGGGAACAGGGACGAGCGACAACTTGGAGTCGAACAGTTAGTCTTTGTCCGTTGCTGCCTCACGCAATGATCGCACAAGGGTTAATTGGAACAAACAAAGGCAAAGAGAAAATGGAGGAGCTCAGCACGAAATCTGTTAAGCGATCCAACAATTGGCAGCGGAAGACCAAGAGCAAGAAGAGACTGGAATCGCGGTCAGCGAGGAGAAGACGAAATTGTTGCAGGCGTAGTTGGAATTGGAGAAGAGGAAGGGAGCTTCGCCGATACAGGAAAATGAGAATGCGCAGAAATCTAGTGAGCGTATAATATCTACGGATCCGAGTCAGATAGGGGAAATCATACAGTCGGGGGAGGAAGAACAGAGAGGGACGATCAGAGAGGTCACTGGTAAGTTTTGGGATGCGGAGGAGACAGTTCATCCGGAGAAGATCGGCGAGGGGATGAATCCACAGGTCCCTGCAAAAACCCCAATCCAACTTTACACACGAAGAAGAAAGGGATTGAAGAAGAAGGAGAAATTGTCCAAAGATCGTTACTTTTCGCCGGAGTTCGCCAGAAAATCTGCGAAGGAGAAATCCCCGGTGAAAGCGGGGAGAAAGGAGAAAGAACCGCACGACCGGGATGATTCCGATTCTGTCGAAGGTGAATTGGGTTGGGTCAATTGCATACGCAGCAAGGCGGTCCTGTAGAGATGGGAAAAAAGGGTGGCGTGGGCCCCTCGGCCCAGACAATAAAAAAGGAAGGGGATCAGATGGAGGAGAAGGTCCTGTATGCTGCTTCTGATCTGACTGGCGATGATGGGCCAGTACAGGGGGCCTAAAAAGAATTCACTTCAGTACAGCAGACGGATAATTCCTTTTTTTCTACCTGGAATAATTCTAACTCTGCTAAATCTATTTCAGGGACTAAACTTTATACTTCCGAAAAAGATGGAGCAAGACCAATCGGTAAAGGTCTAGAAGGGAAGCCTGGAACGATGATGAACCCAACAGAAGACATAGAATCGGATACGGAAGAGTGGGACCTTCTATCCGAACCGGAAACAGAAACAAGATCAGTGACCCCAGGAGCACATAAAGCCTTTGACTCGGATGCAGAGACTCACTATAGAAAGGTAACAAGTAAGGGGAAGCGAATTACTAGACTCTCGTCGCGACTAACCAGGTACACTCCTTCTAATGTGGAATAAAATTTTCTATTGGAATATTAGGGGTCTAAGGAAGTCGAAAGGAAAATTACGTGAATTGATTAATTCATTTGAGATAGGTTTATTTGCAATAGCTTAACCCTTTCAACAAAAAACACACATGGTAAGGATAGCTAACTTAGTAAAATTCCCACATTTCATATCAAATGAAGAGGATAAGGGTAAGATATGGGTTTTTTGGAAAGAGGATGGGGATTTTGAACTAGTAAGTGTGATTAGGCAATCCCAGGTTGGTACAAGCAGGACAATATGAGAGTCATGATTTCTTTTGTGTATGGCAGATGTGACTCTCCCTCGCGTAAGGAATTATGGAAATATTTAGAGAACTCAAACCCTGGAACCGTTCCATGGATGGTTCTGGGGGGCTTCAATGTTATTAGATCAAATTCAGAGAAATGTGGGGGAGCAGTTAGACCAGCAGGACCGATGAGAGATTTTAATGACTGCCTAAACGGATGCGGCCTAACTGAGTTGCATTAAGTGGGAAAAAAAATTCACATGGTGCAATGGCCAAAGGGGTACGTTTACGATATGGGCAAAATTAGATAGAGTAATGGTTAATAATCATTTTCTAGTCTGGAAAGGATCTGCATTTTACCTTTTGCTTCCGAGGAAGACATCGGATCATAACCCGATGGTTGTCTACATGGAGGAACCGAACCCTAAATACGGAATTGGTTATTTTAGATTCCAAAACATGTGGACGAGAGCAGAATCCTTTATGCAGTTGGTCAGAATCCATTGGAATGAGGTAAGTAATGAGGACAGCATGCTGAATCTGGGGGGTAAGTTAAAAAACTTGCGTGTACGGTTGAGAGAATGGAACAAGAGCGTCTTTGGGCGGGTTGAATACAACATTCAACAATTGGAGCACAAGATGGACGAGTTAGAGGACAACCTTCAGGAACAGTTCGATCCAAGACTGGATGCAGAGCTGCTGGCTACTAAAGCAGAGTTGACTGAGTAGGAGGAGAGGGAAAGAGCAAGATTGGCACAAATGGCGAAGAAGAGTTGGATAAAAGAAGGGGATAGGAATACGACGGTGTTTCAAGCTATGATTAGTACAAAAAGAAATAAGAATATAATCAACCATATGACGCTACGAGATGGCCGAACTTTAGAGGGGCCCAGGAGGATATACGAAGAGGTTGTGGCCTACTTTGAAGGAAACTTAAAAGCACAGGTAGGAGGAAGTCAGGTACTGGAATTAGATGACCTCTTTAAGGCTAAATTGAATCAGGAGGACAATGACTGCATATCTAGGATTCCTTCTGTGTCAGAGATTAAAGAGGACCTAGAATCGATATCAGTAAATAGTGCCCCAGGAGCTGATGGTTTTGGCTCTGAATTTTTCAAGAGCACCTGGGACATTACGAGTGGTGATTTGGCCGCGGCCATTCAAGCTTTTTTTGGAGGAGCAAGATTTCCAGACTTTTCAAGTCAAATATTCTCGCTCTCATCGCCAAAATCAAAAATCCGGATGGTTTCGATAAATTTTGGCCGATCAGCTTATGCTCTGTTACATACAAGGTAGCCGCAAAAGTGTTGGTGGGGCGAATATCGAAAGTAATAGAGAAATTGATCACTAAGGAGCAGGGAGCTTTCATACAAGGTAGGAGCATATATGACCACATATCCCTTGCCCAAGAGCTCACACATAGCATAAATACCAAGAGATTGGGTGGGAATATTATGCTTAAACTAGATATGGCAAAGGCATACGACAGAGTTAATTGGGATTTCTTGGAACAGGTACTCCAGGCAAAGGGTTTCAACATAGTAACCAGAGATATTCTGATGAGATGTGTACGGGATCAGTGGTTCTCAGTGCAGATGAATGGGACATCATTGGGCTTTTTCCTCTCGGGGCAGGGCCTAAGGCAGGGGGACCCACTATCCCCTTACCTATTCATCATGGTACATGACACCCTATCGCGTTTAATTACTCGGGCTGTTAAAGAAGGAAGGATCAAGAGCTTTGGCCAACCCCTGGGGACACCAGTAGTTTCCCACCTGATGTATGCTGACGACATCCTATGCTTTCTGAGCGGGGATAGTCGTTCAGCGAATACCCTCATGGACATCTTGGATAAGTACTGCTCCTGGTCAGAACAAAAGGTGAACAAAGAGAAATCTGGTCTGTTTATGTCCAATCAAATTAGAGGTTTGAGGAGGGGAGCTTTGATAAGCCTGACAGGATGCAGAGTTGATACTTTCCCAACAGGGTATCTGGGAGCATCCCTGTTCATGGGCAGACTGAAAAGAGAGATGCTGGAACCACTAATGTCTAAGGTTATGAATAAGTTAGCTGGATAGAAAGGAAAATTACTGTCCCAAGCAGGTAGAATTGTTTTGATCAGGCACACCTTATCCAGTATTCCTATACATACTTTGTCAGTCATGCGACTCCCACAATTTTGCTTGGACGAGTTGCGTCGTCGTATGGCGGATTTTCTATGGGGAGAAGCAGAGGGAAAAAAGAAAATGCACTGGATAAGATGGAAGAAGATTTGCAAGCCTAATGAAGAAGGAGGCCTTGGCATTCGTGATTTAAAGGAGATACAAAAAGCTATGGCGATGAAATTATGCTATAAAATGCTTACTGAGTCCAGCCTATGGGCGAGGTTTTTCAGGGCCAAATACAATAAAAGAGAGCACATTCTCGTGAGAGAGGTGCGAAATGGTGACTCACGGTTTTGGAAATATGCAATGAGTTTGAGAAATGAAGTGATGGAGAATATCCAAATTATGCTAAGAAAAGGGAACTCATCTTTTTGGTTTGATAAATGGATCGGATCATGTCCCCTTGCATTACAAAGATCTCAGGAGGTACTTAATGAAGCAAAAATTCAGGACTTTTGGATAGGAAGTGGCTGGAATACCGAATATATACGTGAGGCGGTGGGCCAAGAGGCGTGTGAGGAGATCCAGAGAATAAAAATTCCACCGAATCATGTGGAGCGGGAAGACGATAGGTATATCTGGACCCCTAACAAAAGGGGTGTTTTTAGCCTTAAGTCAGCCATAGAAGTGATTAGAGAGAGGGGAGTGCCAGGGATTTGGAGAAAATTTGGAATAAGGCAATTCCGCCTAAAATGTCGCTTTGTGCATGGCGTGTGTGGCATAAGTGCTTACCTTTGGATGACAACATAATACGTCGTGGCATTAATCTGGCATCTGCGTGTGATTGTTGTCAGCAAAGGAAAGCGGAAACAGAGGATCACATTTTCTGCACAAGTGATATTGCTAAAATAGTCTGGGAAAATGCGGAAACATTGGTGGAAATTCCTAAAATCAACTGGCACACTTGGAAAGGTAGACTTCAATTCTGGTTTACATTCGAAAAAAGAACTCGATGACAGGTGTATTGATAGGCCCTATCCCTGCGATTATCACATGGCATCCATGGTGGAGGCGGTGCAGAGCATGGTTTGAGGGAGCTCGACCTCCAGCGGAACATACATGGAGACATGTACGCATCTCTATTAGTGATATTTTCTGTTGTGATAATCCTCGATATTTTTTGCAGGGACGGACAGGTATCTAATGGCTGAGCTAGATATACAAGGAGGGCGGAACCTGACAAAGAAGATCACTGTCGTGACGTGGAAGCCTCCTCCTCGAGGTTGGATGAAACTTAATTTCGATGGAAGTTGTATTGGGAATCCTGGTATTACTGGAGGAGACAGAATAGTGCGTGATGATCAAGGGAATTTCCAAGCGGCCTATTCTAGGTGCTTTGGAGCAGGTACAAACAATAGTGCAGAGCTACGGGCCGCTATTGAAGGAATTAGGATCTGCCATGAACAAGGCTGGAATCAAGTGATCGTAGAAACAGACTCTAAGGTAGTGGTCCAGTGGCTGGGTCAGAACAAGTGCGATATCTGGTATTTATGGGACTACTGGGATGAACTAGTGGAGCTTACAGAAGGGCTTCACCTAAGAGTGGCGCACCAGTTCAGAGAAGGCAACAACATTGCGGATGAGCTAGCAAAACAGGGAGCATCTGTGATGGATCAAAGATATACTCAGAAGCATCAGATGTCAAAATTGAATCAAGGTCGGCTGCGTATGGAAAAAGGGGGACTTCCGTACTTACGATACAAATAGAGCGACTTACTTAACAGAGCAGATGGGACAAGACAATCAGGAGGGGCGCGAAAAGAGGAACGGGCAATGGATTATCATTTAGAGATCTCTTAGTTTTCTTTATTTTTCGCTTTAAAATATGCGGGCTGAGAGCCCTTTTGTACTTGTATGCGGTTTTGACATCCACCCTAAGGATGTCACAATAAATTAATAAAACTCGAAAGGAGGTCGATAGTGATGATATCTTTCTGAATCGATACCTCCTTTTGAAATTAAAAAAAAATACTTTCTTTGGGATAGCACTATCCCTTCTGGTTCCCGAGCGACTTCAATCCCAAGGAAGTATCTCATCTCCCAAATCCTTCACCTCGAATTCCTTGCCCAGGCTAACCTTCAGCTCTGCTATCTCTCTCTAATCATCTCCTGTAATAATCATATCATCCACGTAAACAGCCAATATCGTGATATGATCTCCAGTATGTCTCAGAAAGACAGTATGATCAACATTGGTCTGTTGATAACCTATGCTCACCATAGCCTTCCTGAATCTGTTGAACCAAGCTCTAGGGGATTGTTTGAGGCCATATAAGGATTTTTTAAGCCTGCAAACTTTCCCCTTCGTCTGAAGTGCCAAATCCTGGAGGGATCTCCATGTATACCTCCTCAAGTGAGTCACCATGAAGAAAAGCATTTTTCACATCGAGCTGGTGTAAGCTCAATCCTTTGTTTGCTGCTATGGAGACTAATGTCCTGACTGTGCTCATTTTGGCAACTGGTGCGAAAGTCTCATCATAATCAATGCCATATGTCTGACTGTACCCTTTGGACACTAATCACGCCTTGTACCTCTCCACCTTTCCTTCGGAATTTTGCTTCAATGTGAACACCTATTTGCATCCTACGGCTTTCTTCTCAGGTGACAGTGGTACAAGCATTCAGGTTTCATTCATTGTCAAAGCCTCCAATTCCTCTATCATGGCAGCCTTCCACTTTTGTTCCTCCATTGCATCCTGCCAACACTTAGGCACAAAAATACTGTCCAAAGATGCAATAAATGTCCCATGGCTAGGTGATATGTGAGAGTAAGAAATATGCTCGGTAGTATCATGAGAGAAACCATACCAATCCGATGGAACCCCCGCATTAACACTAGCGGCTGAGGTGAGGGAGAGAGAGATAAAGAAAAAGGAATAATGTTAGTTGGGGTAGTTGGATGATTTGTGATGGGCAGTGGCACATGTGATTCCGAAGTCGAGGTTGGCAAGGTACTAGAAGATGGAACAAGGGGGCGCCTCCTCATGTACCTATGACACAATTCTGGAATCTCGCTGTTACCAACCTCTTGATCACTCCCTGACTCTGCACTTGTATCTCATGGAGGAGAAGGACACACGATCTCCCCCACAGTCATTGTCCATGACAAACCAATATCACTCCTCTCCCCCTCTCGTCCTACACCTCCAATAGTCATGATACTCTCCCCCTCTTGTAGTTCACCAGGCAGCGAGTCCTCAAAAGAAGAAGATGTACCTTGGAGAAAGTATGTCTCCTGCTCACAAAAGGTGACATCTCTACTCATGAATGATCTTTTCTCAACTGGGCTCCAACATACATATCCCTTTTGGGTAATTGAGTATCCTATAAATACAAACTTGATGTCTCTTGGATCCAATTTTCCAACATTAGGCCGGTTATCCTGCACAAAACACACACAAACAAATGGCCTTAGCTCCATCCAATCTCTGCCGGTGCCTTTCAATACCTCATGCAGTGAATACCAATTCAGAATCCATGATGGAAGTCGATTTATCAAAAAAGTAGCAGTCATAACCGCTAGACCCCACAAGTATTTTGGAACATTCATTTCAAACATCAGGCTTCTTGCAATTTCTAGGAGATGACAAATTTTTTTTCTCTACAACTCCATTCTGCTCTTGGGTATAGGGGCAAGTAGTCTGATGTAGAATTCATTGTGTTGAAAAATATTCTGCAAATAGTTTGTCGTATATTCAGTACCATTATTAGATCTTAGACCATTCACTATTGCTCCAAATTGTGTCTGAACTTCCCTTTGAAAATCTTTAAAACAAGCTAAGACTTCATTCTTAGTTTTCATTAGATATAACCACGTCACACGAGAATGACAATCAATAAATGTCACAAAATAGCGAAATCCATTAAAATTCAAAGTTGGGCAAGGCCCCCAAACATCATAGTGTACCACATCAAAAACGTTTGAACTCCTACGATCAGAGCTAACATATGTGCTCCTGGTATGCTTGCCCAACTCGCAAGCATCACAAATTAGTGCATCCTTCTTAATCTGCGCAAATAAACTAGGATACAATCGACTCATAAGAGAAAAGGAGGGATGACCTAATCGCTTATGGAACAGCATCAACTGAGCCATCACCCGCTTCTCTTGCTCAGACTGATCTGTTATTAGTGAAAGAGCTAATTCTTGGCTCTTCTGATCCATGTACCATAGTCCGTTCTGCCATGTCCCAGTTCCAAGTACCTTTCCTGACCCCTTCTCCTGGAAGATCACCTGTGGGATATCAAAGATAACTTTACAGTTTAACTCAAGAATAGATGCACTAATAGAAAGAAGGTTTACAGGAAATGAGGGGACATGCAAAAC
>JAOWBN010007335.1:0-11128 GCA_028565015.1 Pinguicula moranensis | reverse complement strand
TTGCTTGAAATCCCCTGCATCCGCTTGAGATAAAGCCTGTATTTCTGCAAATGGCTTGCCACATTCTCTCTGGTCAGCCCATCCACACTCATGAGCTGCATAATCGTCTTCGGCACAGCATTCTTGATCCCCAAATGGGCCACCGCATCTACAAATCTCTTGTGCAGCTGAGGGGTCCACACGAGGCGGGGCCGCTTCAGGGTCCGTGCAGGCTCGTCAGACCCGGAGCCGCCACTGGGTCCTCCGCCTCCAGCGGCTACGCTGAGCTCCGGCGAATCGAATTCAGCGGATGAATTGGGCTGGGATGATAGAGCTGCGGATTGCGGCAGCTGCGTCTGCGTCTGCGGCAGCGCGTGATGCAGCGATTGGTGTGCGCTCTGAATGTTGAAAGCGATTGCTAGATCAGGAGTTATTAGGGATTGCGATAAAGGCATGAGCTCTTCCGGTGAAGGTAACTCCTCTTCCCACTTTGAAAACCAATTGGAATCCTCTTCCCTCATGTTGTTGTTCCCTTTTTCCTTTTCTCACTCAGCCCCACTCGGATATACTATACTGGAAAGGGAAAAGAAAAGGAAGCAAGTATTTCCAACTTCTTCCTCCACAGCAAACAACGAAATTCGCAGTTTTCAGAAGCCACAACAACACAAACAAGAAGAAGGGAAGGAAAAGAAAAAAATAATAATCCCACCAGATGAAGCGAAAAAAGAATCTACTTTTCTGGTCTTGAAGAAAATCTGGAGATGTGGGGCACCTTGAATTCCTTTCCTCTCTCTCCCCCTCTGAATCAATAACAAAAGCAACGAAGACTACGAAACCAGATTTCCAGATAGACCAAGAGAGAGCGAGATTATGTGGGTCTGTTTTTGTGTGTGTGCCTGAGATTAACTACCGAGTGTTTTGGAGTGTTGATCGAGGTGGATCTTGTTTTCTTCTTTCAGCTGTGATTGAGGTTACGACTGTGCTGTGGGGATGCTTTTTGGCTTTGTTTTTATTCCTACACTTATACAACACAGTCTACGCTGCATTAATTCATGGATTTGGAGGAAGAGGAACATGTGAGTGAGTCGCTCTGTGTGTGTTTTTGAGGGGGTTTCCGGGATTTCGGGGACCCCACGGAACAAGTATCTGTCTACAGTTTCAAAAAAGGATTGGTTCAATAATCAATACAATAATAAACATTGGGTAACTTTAAGTTACTATTCATAAATATGAAATTATTCTTCTCTTTTTTATTTTTTTTATTTTTTTTGAGTATTTAAAATAAAATACAAAATTATAAAAAATTTATTTGCAGACAAATTTTTTAAAATAATTAAATAATATTTATAGTAATTTTTTTTAAAATAACTTTTATTTATTTATAAAATAGCTATTAAAAGTAGGAGAAAAAAATAGCCCATATCTACTTCATAACAAATAAGTTTTGATTGAAAAAAAAAAGAGATAGATGTAAAAGTAAAATTTAAAAATATTGTTTTTAAAATAATCTAAAAAATATGATAATGTGAAAAAATAATCTAATTTTTAATAGACACAAACATAATTACAATTTTGTTGGATGACAAACTGAATTTGTAATAGTCCATATGAGGATATCAGCCAGGTGGGTAGATCTAATGCATATTAGATCGCAATAGAAACGGTCCATTTGTATAATTATAAGGTTATGATCGCATACATTTGACCCCCCAAACCCCAATATAATTGAAAATATATTGAATACGTAGTGGATTGTAGAGCAAGGTGGGTAGATATGATTGCACATGACACAGAGTCCAATAGATGGGCGAATAAATAAAAATAACCCCAAATTATAAGTTTTATATGTGATATTTTATTGATTATGGCATTTAATTCATTTTTGTTGCTGCATACAAATTTGTATGGTGCTGCATGAGATTTATCCGCGCACCATTAGGGGTGATAACAGTAATAGCGATAACGGAATGATCTCATCCATTACCATTACCGTAAGATAACGGATAGAAGTTTTGGTTCCGTTACCGTTATCGCTATCCGCTACCTTATTGGTAACGGTAGCGGAATTCCGCTAATTCCGCCAACTTTTCCATCAACAAATGCATTATGCATTTTTTGATATTTTCATCAATAAAAATGCTCACCAATTAAGTATTTCACGTTATTGGCTATTGCTGGCATTTAATATAAATGTATAATCATTCAAAAATTATATAAATGAGAAAGAAATATAGTGATACAATACAATTCAAGATAATTCGGAAGCAATAGTAACAAGTAAATAGAATAGTTGTACTAGAGTATTAGGGTACAAATTGAGTGCATGCATCAATCTTTTAATTCTTATTCCAAACTCCAATGCGACGAGAATTTTAAGGGCAAGTTTTCAATTTAATTCTTGACATGTTTTTTTAGCGTAAAAAATATATACATATTTTTGGCAGAAATAGCAAAAAAATTGCTAATAAACAGCCATAAACCATTATCATTACCGTTATGTTAGCAGAATTGAAAAATATATTCACTACCGTTACCGCTATTACCGCCCTTAACGATAACAGTAACAAAATTCCATCAATTCCATTTCACATTATCCACCCCTAAACACCATCATAAATGAAATGGACCATTTGCCAGAAAAAGTAAGTATATATATATATATATAATGAAATCAAATATCCAAATTATTGTAAACTTCAGTTAAAGGCAATTACGGCTACGTGACTACAGATTTGACCAAATTACAGCAAAAACAACTGGAGTAAGAGCAACATGACTAGGCTGAATCTTAGCCAACAGACTCAGCTTTATCACTTCAAAACTGACTCCAAGATAATAGCAAAACATAGGATAAACGTCAAACTTAAATATGCAACAAACTTGATAAGCAAAGATATGAAGCGATCCTTCAAGAACCTTGATCACTTGACAAAATCTTGAGCCCAGATTGGCGCTACATTCGTGCGTTGAGAACGTCTGGGGTCGCGATCTCCTGTTCTGCTATACTGAGGCATAACATGCTCTGAAAATGACTGCTTCGTGTTGGAGTAGTCACGACAAGGGAAGCACACATACCTTCAATCATGCCAAGTATCTGGTGCACGGTAAATGAGCCTCGCCAATTCGCTTCTTCTACTTCATGATGAACTCGGTTGCCAAATGAGTCCAGAGAGCCGGAAAAGGGAAAGGACACTGAACTGCAGTCTAGCCCTGCTCAGTGATGTAAAATTAATCTTAATGCTTGAAAAGGGAAAGGACACTGGACTGCAGTATGGCCCTGCTCGGTGATGTAAAACTAATCTTAGTGCTTGTTAATGGAGATGATAAAACATAAGGATAACACTAGCCCCTAATAGCTGTACTGATATAGAGAAGTTGGCATACTGCGGGGCGCCTATTTTTAAGGCACAACTCGTCCGTATTTTGAAAACAGGCGAGGCAGCTCAGGTCTGTTTTTTAAAATGGGCCGGACGGTTGTATTTTAATTAATAAAAATATTATTTTATTTTATTTTATTTTATTAATATTATTAATATATTTTTAATTTATAAAATTGTTACTAAAGTAAATAATTAGGTTGAAAATGGGATTTGAGTAAATGAAAAAGGAGTAGAGTATTTATAGGCATAAGTGATAGAAAAAAGTTTGTGTCAAATCCGTGTGGGACAAAGTTCTATATTCAACTTTAAGGAAATAAACGTGTTTATATATAATAAGAATCGTTGGATTTACCATCATAACATTAAGTGGTTATGATACTTGTTAGCTTACAATTTTACTATGGGTTTGAATATGGTCTAAAACAGTTTTCTGCATTTTATTCTTATGTAAATGAGCTATGCAGGCTGACCCGCGCCTGCACTGCCGAGCCCGCCTGTTTCCGCCGAACAGCCCGCCGCCACCCGCTCATAAAATGGGTAGGGCTGCTCGTAACCCGTTTTATACGGGCCAAATGAACAGGGCCCGTTTGCCGACCTCTAGATGGAGGATTAGAAAACATAAAGGATAGCATTAGCTTACCAAAAGCCTAAATGATTTGGGTTACTCGAGGAAGGTTCGGGTCCTGAATCATCGTCCACGGATGTCGAATGAACATATCTCTGGAACTTTTCCGACAGCTCCTCATAAATCTGAACGTCAGAAGGCTGCACTTGCTCAATTCCAGCTTTCATGTGTTGCATCGTGATTTCTGAAGCCGATAGGTTCTCCTGATTGGACAAAATAAATATAAGTGGAAGAGATAAAATAACAAAGTGAATTCACATTCATTCTAGCAGTGACTTTACTTCCATAGCTGCCATGGCCGCTTCACGGCAAATGAATGATATATCAGCACCAGTACAGCCTTCAGTAAGATGAGAGAGCTCATTGATGGATACATCTGAACTGCATGGCATCCGGCATAAATGGATACGGAATATATCTTCACGATCTTTTCTGTCTGGTAGTCCCACATAAAGCAGTCGACCGAAACGTCCTATCAAAATTTTGGTCATTATTAGGCTGGCCATTGAGGTTACAGAAACCAACAAGGAAAGAATAAAAGGTTCGCTCAGTGAACCAAACAAGGGATACGTGAAGTTACCTTGTCTGAGAAGGGCGGGATCAATCTTATCAGGCCTATTTGTAGCTGCAATAACAGTGACATTACGTCTGCCTTGCAGGCCTACCAGAAGATCAACTTTCAGTTAGACACCAAATTTCAAAAACATAGTATAACAGAAACAAAGAGGAAATGGAAGTTGATAACCATAATCGCAATCATTGAACAAAAACATATAGATACATATGCAACTTTTAAGGGAGGTGCTTCTTGGAAGGATTTACCATCCAACTCAACTAGAAGCTGAGTTATAACCCGATCACCGACTGAAACTCCATCACTTTCTTCTCCTCGAATAACAGCAAGACCATCAATTTCATCAAAAAATATTATTGAAGGAGCATTCGCCCTAGCCTTTGCGAATATAGAACGAACAGCTTTCTCAGATTCGCCAACCCATTTGTTGAAAAGCTCAGGGCCCTTTACAGCGAGAAAATTCAATCCTGCTTCAGAAGCTACAGCACGGGCCAACAGCGTTTTGCTGCATCCTGGAGGACCAAACAACAATACTCCGCTAGGTGGACGAGTTCCGAGCCGCTCAAAATCATCTGCGTGCTTCTGAGGCCATAGTACAGCTTCCATCAATTGCGCTTTCACCTCCAACTGGCCACCAACATCTTCCCAGCTGACTTTGGGAACTTCAAGAGTTACCTATTAGTAGCAAGCAAATAACCAAGAAAGATTTATCAGCAGAACTGTAGTACAAAAAGGTTTAAGGCAGGCTTCACGCTATATGCTTGACTATGATATTACACAATGTTCCACAAACTACCTCTCTCATGGCACTAGGCCTTACTCTAAGCCTGGCCTTTTCAAAGTCATCGGAGTTAACTTTTAGCATGCCATTCAGACAACATTCACCATTTACTCCAATTCTATCCATGAAGTCTGAAGAATTTTGAGTTACTGGAGTGCAGGGTACAGCTTCCACCAAATCACTCTTCACAGAATCTCCCAATCCCTGAAGGACGTCAACATCAACTCCTGAGGAAATATATCAGGATACACTTAAATAATGGCAAGCTGAATCAGATAAAATAATAGGAAAGTTAAGTCTGAATTACCATGAGATGTAGCTGAGGCAAGATATTTTCGCAAGCGCACGTACGCTGCCTCATTGCACAGAGCAGCTAAATCAGCTCCAACAAATCCATGTGTGGCCATTGCAACATCTTGAATATCCTTGTCAGAAAGAGAATGCTCCATTTCACTGAGAAGTGTAAGCAATATTTCATGACGTTGTCTAGGAGATGGAACACCTGCATTTTAATGAAGCATCAAGGTCCATCAAGTGAGCCTATATTTCCTTCAGAAAAGACAAATGACTTTTATTCGTAATCAATCACTCTTGACAAATATAGATATTTTGAAGCTCCACGAAGAATAGCAATCAAAATACATGATTTGGGAAGCTGTGTTTGAAAAATAACGGAAAGTATGAAGCCCAAAGATGGCTACAATCCAGACGTATGACATGGAAAGCCAGCACACAGAAACTAACATAATGAATAACTACCCGAAAATAGGATTCTTTACCTTCAACTCATGAAAAACGGAATTACAGGCAATTGGATACTATGATCAGTTAGAATTTCATGCACCAATTTGCCATTTATTCATGCATAATAGCCAACACTTCCTATTTCTCCAGCCATAGTGATCGCATATCTCAAGCAACCTAAATTTTTTCCAACTTAAAAGAATACAGGTTTTCCATATAGGTTTACAAGGACCAAATACTAGTGATTAGTCTACCGTAGAGTTACTTCTTCAGCATAGCCAAAAGAAATGATATGATATAATAGCCCAAGCCTAAAATATATTCTGGTTTTTGGGAACGACAGCCAAGCAGATTGAGATATTACAGAGCTGTTGATATACAGGTTGTCGATATGTAAATGTTACATGGAAGCAAATAATGACCAAATCTGAAGTACCAATTTCTAGTTCTCTGCCAAGTCTTCCGGACCGTCTAAGCGCTGGATCGATACTATCAGGTCGGTTTGTTGTGGCAATAACTAGTACCCCATTAGTTCTCGCAATCCCATCCAACAGATCCAAAAGAGTGCCTACCATTCTTTGAGATAGTTCATCTCCACCACCTTCACGTGCAGGCGCGATGGCATCTAACTCATCTATGAAAACCTGCATATAAGTATAGTAAATACTTTTGTACCAGATCTTTTAGGGGAACATGCAATATCATATCATTATCATTTGCAGACACAATTCATCATTTCATAAAGTTGTTCCCTTCAGATACAGTTCCTGATAACATATGCAGACTCAATCCAGCATTTCATAAAGTTTTTCCCTTCAGATACAATTCGAGATAAGAGTAGAAATACAGTAGTTTTTTGGAAAACAATCTAAGCAGAGACTAACCACTGCCGGTGAAGCTTTGCAAGCTTTATTGAACACCTCCAGCAGCGCTTGTTCTGTTTCCCCATGGTACTGGCTAATAATTTCAGGTCCATAAACGTTAAATATGTTAATACCAGTGCCATGGGTGCACGCCCGAGCTAAAGAAGTCTTTCCTGTTCCTGGTGGCCCATGAAGCAGCACCCCTTTTGTAGGCCGTGAACCAAAACTGTAACAAAATAATCAACCAGTTCATCGACAAAATATATGATCACTGTTCTTCTTAAATAGAACTTTTTCATGTCTGGGTAAATAACTTATAAGGATTAGTACGTACACAAGGTTAGACAGAAGACAATTTCAATGTCCAAATCAGCAATCCTGATTTACATCAAGAAGCATTTTCCAAGACTAATAGAAGCTCTAATTGATAAGGAAAAGAAACAAGACTGTGCAGTTCAATTGGACACAGGAGCTCAAAATCATAAAAGATAGTCCCCTTCTGTCATGTGATGGTACATATCATTCTCAAGAACAATTACTTCATGTGATCCTCGGCAAGGCTTTGTGCACTAACAACTAGCAAACTAAGACTACTGGAGCACATAGATATTACACAAGTTTGAAAAAGTTAAGTATCAACCATATCTCACATAAGCCATATTCAACACTGAAATCCAAATCAAACTAATCAACGAAGTGGGCCCAAATTAGACAAATACTAAAAGCAATGGACTAAATGGGTCAAATGTGCACCTAGAGCCCGGAACTTGGAATGTTGACGAAAGTATAATATCCTTTAAGACTGCTAACTCTTTAGAAAGACCTCCCAGCTTTGGGAAATTGGCTGCTTGACTACTCTCAGATGAAAATCTAGATCCCGTACGCGCCGAAGGCAGTCCTGAACAAGTTCCAACACCAGGAGCGCCCAGAAAGAATAAACGAATTTTTTTTCCTGATCTTACAGAAAAAGCAGAGACTTTAGCTTTTCCTAAATCAGGATCTGGATTAGCTAAATAGTGATCCATAACATTCAAAGTTTTACTACTCGGTGAAAATCCTTTGAAGCCCACAACCTGGAAGAAACATAGTCCTGGAAGCAATTGGATCGCAACAAAGTTGCCAGACAGCAAACATTGGGAAGTTAACAATGTAACAATGCAGGTTTCTAGTACTTCCCTAGAATCCTCATCCCCTAATGCTTGCTCCAAGTCAAGCATGCCAGTGGAGGCTTTAGACAAAGAAGTTGTCTTTGACAATGACCCGCTGTCATCTGCTGCTTCAGATTGTGCCGAATATGGAGAACTAACTTCAGACTCCAAGTGAGATGATTTTGTTGGGGTCGAAAAATAGCCATTTGCGACTGGAACATGATCAACTTCCTTGGATACTGTTCCCTCTATTTCAACTTTGCTTTTACAAGATACTGGGGATAGGTACAACTCCTCGCAGTTATCCAATGAGATGCAACCATTAGCAGGGCCATGGAGGTCACCATTTACTTTCTCAGTCGAGGAGTGAAATTTAACAGGATGAATGAAAATGATCCTGCCTATATTTGGGCAACCCATTGTATTGGAAAGGTCTGCAGACAAACACACTCCATTCTTTAAAACCTGTACCATAAACAGATCTCGGATGATAGAAAGAGCAATGTGATGGAAACAAATAGTTACTTATTTATACTGCATTGTGTCTTATTGACATCAAAGGCGACAATGAGTTATTGTTCCCCTGCTAGTGGTATTTCATGTTTTCCTAGCAATTCAGGACTTAGGCACAGACTCATACATAAAGAATCTTAGAACAAGATAAACTGTAAGTAAGCCGTACAGGAATTTATTACAAAAACATTTGCAAGTGACCAAGCTCAAAACATACAAACAAAAACTACAACTTATTAGCTTGGTAACAAACAAATACCTGTTCTTCGAAACAAATTATTGCAGAGCAAGCAGTAACATAAACAAGTATAGTGGAGCATCATAGAGTTATATCAAACCTTAGAAGATGAGAACACAGTTGCCAGGGCAAAGAAATTTCCTGCTTCATTCGCCATATTACCTGATGAGTGAAACCCAAAGCGCTCCGCGCAATCAACTGATAGTGCACTCAAAGGAAAGCTGTTCCGGCATTTGTCCAAAGAAGAAAGTGAAACCTGTCATTATACGTTACATCATCATAAAAACGACATCTTTAGATAAGATAAAACATGCTACTAAAACTTCCGTAGCTTGCATATAGAAATTTCCAGAAAAGATTCTGCTGCATGGACTTAGTTGCTCAACGACGACGTTAAAAATCAGCTAAATTGTCCCCAGCAGCATATCTCAGTTTCTGGCTACGAAAGAGGTAAGTTGGCCAAATGCTCCTTCATTATTATGGCAGAATACGAATTCCTCTATAACGGGATCAACGAATAGAGTTCAACCATCAACAACTTAAAAAAACATTTGGATATATGATCAATACATTCCCACATGGAATCAGATTAAAAGGAAGAGGAAAATTATACCGAAACGAGGGAGCCCTGTGGAAAAGAAGCCATAGAGGAATCCGGCAGCCAAACTTTGAATCCTCTGGAGTTGGAAACGGCGTCTTCCATGACTCTTCCAATGAAAGCTGCTCTCGAGATGAGAGACGGAAATCGCGCTGCGGCTTCATCGATTGAGGCCAGTAGCTGGTCGTCGTTCGGGCATAAAGCTGAAGATATTGAAGAAGAAACGGAGGAAGCCTGCGACAAATCTCCGTTCTGATCGAATTTCGAGGCTTTCGAATGTGTTTTGGAGTTGTTCTTCTTTGAAGGCATCTCTCTAACGAAGTATTTCACTTGTTCTAAAGATTTTCTCGTCGCCCTTAAACCCTGAATTCGGACGGCAGATTGCTGTTGTAGGCGTGAAGGTTAGAAATGAAGGCAGAAGGAGATGGCGATTCTTTCGTAAAGATGGAGATTGGAGGGTGATGTGATTTACAGAGAAGACGAATTTTCTGTGAAGAAGACGAATTTTCTGTGAAGGGTTTTCACGATTTGCACAAATTTAAGGATAAGGGCAAAAGAGGTTAAAAAAAGGTAATTCCATCAAACAAAAATCAATTCCACCTGTTTGGTGGAATTGATTTTTGGTGTCCAATTCCATAGTTTTTTAAAATTTTAGCGGGTCGTGGAATTGAATTCTCCGACCCGCTTTTTTTACTGTGTGTAGTAAACGTGGAATTGTACTCTAATTTCATCATAATGACAGGTAATTCCGCCTAGTAAACGGGGCCGAAGAGATTCCGGTGACACTTGAGAGCACAGAAGCTGCCAATGTAGCCAAGGTAAAATTTTGGTACCTACTCTACTTCAATTAAAAACTCTATTTTACTTTTCGTTGAACGACTTTTGTGTTCCCTTCGGGATCGCATTCCACCAACTCTATATTGTCCGATATACATAGCCAAGCGACTACATATGCAAGGTTGGCAGAATCCATGTCAACTTCCATGGATGAAGTACTTCGTGAGTTGAAGGATGAGTCAGGCCAATTCATTGTGCTTCCCGTATCCGTATCAGTAATTATTCCTTATGCTGCTTTATATTCTTCCTGGAATTGTTCATTGATCCTTCTGTGCATAATGGAGCATGCGGGGTAATGTTTCTGTGATGTCAAATCATCCACCTGTGAATCATCTGAACATAGTACTTCATGCTAAATGAACCTGTTAGCTTGTCTTCAGTGACTTAATGGGATCTGACATATTGTTGGAGGCAGTAATTGAGGAAGAAGTGGCGCACAATGCCAAAAGTTTTCTCTCTCAGTCTCAAAAGTGAATGAATAGGTTGCAACTTTTGCTTCCTTGTTCTTGTTGCATATTTTGTAGATTATGCAGTAGTCAAGCCTCTTTTTTCTGACTTCTAGAAAAGAATCAAGCAGCTTACGTGCTGTCGTTGTATCTTAAGTTTAGGTAGATGATGAAGCTAATTTGCTATGATGATTTAGAATGCTCTGATACCATGTCAATTGAGGAAAAATTTCTTTTTTTTTTATTGGAATAATTGTAGGTTACAATCTATATAGGATTAGAGTCCTGTATCTTTCCTAATCTATACATGGAAGTTCGCCTAATGTTTAGATTATTGCCTCAATTACAATAATTTGATTCAAACCTTCCATGCTTAGTTTAGGATAATCTAACACAATATTC
>JAOWBN010007324.1:0-11128 GCA_028565015.1 Pinguicula moranensis | reverse complement strand
AGTCTTTTATAAGACTTTTCTTTCGACTTATCTATTACTTTGTTTCAAGTTTTAGTGGCGTCGAGCAAGACTTATCCCTTGGATCTTGGTTGAGACAAGTTCTCTTCAGGCGTTCAATTGGTGGCGTCTTTATTTTGAAATACCACAAACACGACCACTCCTCCAAAATGTCCAGATTTCTTGCCCTTATAGGATCTCTTCTTTCCTAGTTTGGCTTCTAGTTTTAGGGCATCCCCTACTGAGCAGTGGTTTAGCCAAAGTAGGATTTTTTGAGTTGCCAGGAAATAGGGCACCAGCTGAATTGAGGTATAGGGGAAGAAAATCCTCCACAGTCACTGGGATCTCTATCAGCAGTTCATCAGATGTGATAGGAGGTAGAGCTTGAGTATATTCTACCAGAGTTGGAGAAAACAGAGCATCCGGAGCAGAGGAGGCTACTGGCTTGTCAGGAATAGCGAGCTTTTCTTCAGCATCACTCGTTTTGAACCGTCACAATTACTAGTTCCATTTCCTGACCATCATTACTCACAGTGGAGCCAGCCGGACTTCCGCAGAGTCCAACACTAGTTGGTCAAGCATACCAGGCGTACCATCAGACGTGTAAGGTAATAGAGAATTACCCATAATATCAGCCTCCAGGTCCTTCAGTTCAGTTAAGGAAGGGGCCACCAGTTTAACTTAGATGGCTTCCAAGGCTGAATGGCATTTGTCTGTGCTGTGGATTCCTTACTTTCAGACAAATGGTTATCTCGTACAGGTGTAGGGGGCACCTGAATATTAAGTTTGCAGAAATCTTGTTCAAGCTCAAAGCACAGTTCCTCAGAGTTAGCGATCGAGAAGCAAGCAGAGAGTGATAAGTCCGTATCAGAGGATGCCACCCTATCCACATACCTTGCAGGATCGGCCTTTACATATTCAACTACTTGCAGAGAGAAGGAGCTACCATCTATCTTCACCTGCAGTAGCTTATCAATCTCTGCACCAAACGGAACCAGAACTGTAATAAAAGCTGCCTCGAGATCCAATTAAGAAAGCATTATCTCTTCCATGCAAATGAGGGACCCGATTTTGTTACCAATAATCAATAGATTAGTCTGAGTCCAAGCATGCGGCGGCAGCACATATATATGTAGCAGTTTACACAATCTGGTTCTTGAGGCGACCAAGGAGATATGTCTTTGACCCAATTAGTATGGCACTCTTTGTCCATGCCAATGAGGTTGCAAATATCTAAAGGTTTGTCTTCCCATAACAAGACCTTCCCAAGTCCTAAAGGGCTGGCCACAATATTGAGGTAGCCGACAGATCTTATGGCCCTCTAAAGACCATGACAACCATTATGTGTATTGAGAGTAGCCATAAAGCTACGGCTAAACCATGAATTGGGATCCACAGTAGAGGAGAGGCAAAGTTCCTCAGTGGATATTGGATTCTTGACGAAAGAGGGGCTGGCCTTCTGAGCATACACTGGGGGAACGGTGACCTGCTTCAGTGGGACTAGAGAGCTGGATTGCTTAACCTTGGTTGTGTGTTTAGGGAATCTAGCCAGATTAGCATGAAGACGATATGACCCCAACCAGGTGTTATTTAACTTAAATAGCAATAGATCCACGTCCTCCACTTCAGCAATATCCGCGAATCCAAACTGTAGCCCCCTATTGCTGAGGTTGCGTGTGATGTCAAGTTCTTAATCAAACCCTAGTGCTTCAATGCACTGTGCAGCTTGTCGGTATCACAGCTTTCGGAAAATTGGTGAGGAAGAAGTTGCGGAACGAGGAAGGATGACTATGAACAGACAGCTTTGGTGGGGGTACAATGGTACCCAACCTTTCAAAAACAGATCGAGGATTCTGGGCCAGAGATTTGACCACCAGGGATTTACCGGCTCTAATGGCTGCCCTCTTCATCAGCTTGAGCTGGTGGGGAGGTATAGTCCAGGAGGACATCACTCTCAACAGTGACACAGATAGGCACTAACTGACAGACGAAGAAAACAGGAGAAGAACACAGCAGAGAAGGTGGCGCTCCCCAAGTGCGTGAGGCGACCCTGGGAATGGGAGAGAGAGGAGTGGTAGAGGTCAGTGGGAGAAGGTGCGATTTGCGTAGACGGCGGCGAGAGAGAAAGTTGAAATGCAGTGCCCGTAAATCTCCATTGTACGGACAGGATTTGCTACAGTGACGCAGGTGGGATCTCCATGAGGATTTGCTACCAATATAAACTTTATATAACTTGTAAACTTTATTTAACTTAAAAACTTATAAAATTTAAAAACTTATATAACTTATAAATTTTTATAACTTATAAAATTCATATAACTTATAAAATTTATTAAAGTTATACAACTTGTTTATATACTTATAAATTTATAATAAAAATTATACAATTAATAAACTTATAATTTTTTATAAATTTATATAACTTACATAACTTATAAAATATATATAAGTTATAAATTTTATGCAAAATTATAATTTTCGACGGTCAAACCCCCCATACACGCCCTTTTTTGAGTTATTTTGGCAGTCAAGCCGCCACTTGGCTGTCAAAAATCTGCCAGAAACGGTTTGATCGGATCCAATTTTTTTTTAAAAAAGGTTCTCTGGTCAATTCCGAGAGGTTGAAACCGCCTGATTTTTCTTAATAAAATCGTTCGTTGCTGAAAGCCAAAAATTAAAACCTTAACTAAACCGCCCAACCGCCGAAAGGTCAAACCGCCGGTTTTGAAAATCGTCGGATTTTGTCGATTGGCCGGTTTTCAGTTAAAAATGCACACTTCTACTCATTGAAAGGATTCGTCCTCGAATCCAAATCTTCATGTAATTATAATTTCTTCCATAAGCTTGTAAAAAGATCGTAATTCTTGTCAATGATTGTATCATTCCTCATTTCTTGGAAAAATATTCGCCCTCGAATCTTGACCTTGTGATTGATCTTGCCTGGGAAATCATAAGGATCATTCACATAAGAATTGCTCAAAATAGAACACGGGGCCATTGCAAACCTGAAAAGTGGTCCATCTTCAAAACTATCTTGTTCCAAGTTTGAACAAAAAATCGCACTCGTAATGACCATTGGTGCAACATCAAGGTCAGATGTCCCTTGAAAGGTTAAAATTATGAAATTTTACCTTCTGATCATTTCTAGGTCATTGGTTCACTCTTCCTTTCGTAGAAACAATGGATTTCACATGATTAGCAGCTGATTCCCGAAACTGCAGCTTAATCATCTCTGTATAGGACACAAATTTCTCAATACCGTGACAGTGAGGAGCGTACCTCTCCACTTGGTGCCGAATATTCTAATTGAGGCCATAGATGAATCTAGCCTTGGGTAACTCGTCATCTTCTTCTATTCTTATCTTCAATTTCAAGGATAACATCTCATAATAATATTCAACAACTAAACGATTACCTTGGCATAGATCTTGCAGCTGCCCTCTCAACTGACGAACATAGAAATTAGGAACATAACCTTTCTTCATCTGAATCATAAAGGGTGACCCAAGTCTCAATCGGTGGCTCTAAATCTCGAACCTTATTATGTCACAAATTTCTCCACCAAGTAGATGCGTAACCTTTAAACTCAAAAATAGCCAACTTCACTTTAACACTTTCTGAAAAGTTATGGAGCACATCTTTGAGCTCCATTTGTTCCTGCCACTCGAAAAAAGCTTAAAGGTCATGCTTGCCTCGAAACTCCGGAATGGTTTACTTGATGTTTCTCCATGAATCATCATCTTGAATTCCAATTTGTACACACAGCCCACTACGTTGATCATGGGGTAGATAAGTGTTGTCAGCATTCGGCCTCAGGTGGCAATCAACTTGCCTTTGGTTTCCATCCGCAGGTTGAGCTATCATACGGCTCAGTTAAGCTATTTGGTCAATCATTGCATCAAACTGTCCATCCGTCCTTCCCATAGTAGCCAAACTGAAAGGACTCCTAGATTGTGAATGAACAAGAGAACATTATATTTTGGAAAAAGAAAATCTCCATCGGACCGTTAGAATTTGATCTCCTTCGGTCAAAATACGACTTAATAAGTCCTATGACTTTGGGAAAAATTTCAGTTCGATCCGAACACTTTTAGACCTTCGATCGCCAAAACAACCAAGACTATGCGGTGCTAATAGTAGGTTGTGAATGAACAAAACAACAGTCTTTTTCAAAACCAATACCTCACAATCGGGTTCAAATATGATCTCGTTTGTTCAGAAAGACGCTCGATGAGTTCTCAAACTCCAATTACATTTTCAGACCGATCCGACCACGTTTGTACCTTCGATTGTCAAAAACTATGGATTTGCGCTTTACTATAATTACTCACAATTGGACCATCAGATTTTACCCCAGTGACCTGGTTTGCACCATAAACAACAAGCACAATATAAATAAGATTTTTTAAGAACTCATGTCCCAAACGTACCTCCAAAATTCACTCAAAAACCAATATCTCTCAAAAAAAGATTTACAATATGAGAAAGGTGATGGATTCGCTCGTTGTTACCACTATTTTTATTGTTTCAATTTCCAATTCACGTTCAATGAGAACTATGATGCAAAGAGCTAATAATGGATGAATATCAGACAATAAGCATGGTCAACAAGGCACTACAAATTACTCCCAAAACAAACAACTCAATGCAATTCAGGATGTGATTTGATGCCAAACACCACCAAAATTACGAAAACAACTCAGAAAAATCAGAAATTCACTTCTAGGAAGGAAGATAAGGGATTATCGACCAACATGATTTTTATCAAAAAAAATTTGATTTTATTGTAATAAAATAATTTTTTTCCTTAAAAATCTTGTGTCGAGCAGAACCCTACAAGAACTCAAAAACTAAAAACATAATCAAAAAATAAGACTCATAGGTCTTTACAGATAAATCCCAAAGATAAACTCCTAACCAAATTTGAACTAAAAAGGAGTGGGGGCAATTTTTTGGGGAAGCAGATCCGAAAATCAGGAAACAATTAGGATTCTCAATATAGAACATGAATATCGAATTTTTTCTAACAAGAATATTCCAACCTGACTCTGATACCAAATAATGTGAATTTTTCGTAAGCAAAATATAAATGTAGAGTTGAGAACTTATTCTTGCATAAACATAAGCAAAATTCAAAATTAACAAAAACGGATATGGCGTGCAATCGAACAAAAAGTTACACGAAATAGAAAAGATAGAAAGAATGAAAATGGAAAAAACGTGTTATGTTGTAGTAACCCAACTAAACATAGAGCATCAACCCCTAGCCAATTATTACGCAAAAAAAGAATGTAAATGAGAGGCTTAATCAAATGCCTACCCGAGGATCTACTCTATGATCAATACATAACTAATAAGTCAACCTTTACATTAATCCTAATATGCATGCAACCTTTTTTTTTTATAAGCAAAATTTTATATACAAAGAAAAAATACAAAGTTATGTACAAGATCAGAAAAAAGAGAAAAGAAACGAAAGAGAAAAATACAATGAACCATGCCTAACATAAATGATCCATATACCCTTCTACCCTACTACTTGGTCCTTCATCTTCCCCTCCTTGCTATAGCTAAGGATTGTGCTGGTACATGGATCTTCTAGCGTCATACTTTATCAAACAACTCAGCATTCAGTTCATTTTCCATCAACATATCAGTTAGTTATTCATCAAAGCTCGAAGTCATGGCTGCCAACTTATCAATACCATTTTTTATTTGGATATTGGTACGCATCTCAGTTGAGTTTATGATGAGTTATCCCTGTAATGAAGGAGAGGAAGAGTTCCAGATTAAACTATACCTGCAGATCAAGAAGCAAAGTATCAGATTATATGTTCCACCTTGACATTATGGAATAAGCTATCAACCTCCTTCTCTGTCTCAGTCTTGGAACCGATGTGTGCCTCTTTAGTTAGGCTTATAGGTGTTGAAGAGAAAATCCCCCTCTTTGTTTCCTTGAGCTCATCAATCTTTTTTTTTTATAAGCAAAATTTTATATCTAAGGAAAAAATACAAACTTATGTACAAGATCAGAAGAAAGAGAAAAGAAACAAAACGAAAGAGGAAATGAACCATGCCTAACATCAAGGATCCATATACCCTTCTACCCTACTATTTGAGACAATATTGGTGGTTCAAGAAGGATCGAAATTTGAAAACGTTGTCGAGTACTTGACCCGTCACCTAAAGAAGAGGTGGGAACCAAGCCTACGTATTTGGAGTGTTTCAAAATAAAGACGTCACCAATTAGAACCCTGAGGAGAACTTGTCTCAACCAAGAACCAAAGGATAAGTCTTGCTCGACGCCACAAAAACTCGAAACAAAGTAATAGATAAGTCGAAAGAGAAAGTCTTATAAAGACTAGGAGAACTCAATAGCTTAAAGCTTACAAATCCAAAACTAAGTCCCTAAAGAGTTCGACCCTTGCCTATTTATAGGCTACAATACGCATGAATTTAACTAGTCTAGATACATTTTGCATTAAATGAAAACTTTGACCAAGACTCTTGGTTCTACCATCCTTCCAAGTGCTTGTCTTGGACTTGCAAAAGTCCAAGACCTTCAAGTTGTTCCTTTGTTCGACCAAGGCATGACCAAGCCCCTTTATCTTCACATCCATGAATGACTTTGACCCATTAAATGCAATCTTTGACCATGCAACCTTCCAAATGCATTTGTCTTCAACCAAAGCATGACCAAGCCTTCCAACTTCATGTCCTTGAAGCCCCTTGAACGTGGATACTTGTATAGCCATGGTAATGTCTAAATTATCCTCCCTAGGTCGTGCATGGACATGCTTTGGGCCTTGTCTTATGGACCAATCAAATGGACAACTTGGGCTTGGCCAATTTGGCCTATTGGAACAAATCGGGCTTTGTATTTCTTCTACCCAAACGCCTTGGATCAGCCCAACAATTCCATCTTTAAACTTAATCAACCTAACTCTTATCACCAACACACTTGGAAGTTCCAAACGATCTTTGGCCCCTTGTGACGTCCCTCTAGCCGCTTTGTCGGCTTTGCAACTTTAAGATGCAACTCGGGTATCATCATGGGTTCGACGATCATAATGCATCTTCAAAGCTTTGATCGTCTTGGCTACGGTCCATGGCACTTGGTGCAACTCTTTGAATGCTTTCCCGAACAATTGGTAGCCAAATATCGTCATTGTTCCTTTAAACAATGTCGAAGTGTCTCAAGCAAGTCCAACTCCTTGGTGTGCATCTTGGATCATGCCACAGGCAACCGGGATCACATCACAAACACCTCTACACCTACTAGAAATAGAGACATTAAATGCTTTAGGTGTCAAGGTGTGGGCCACATAGCCAGCTAGTGCCCAAACAAGCGAGTGATGGTGATCCAGGATCAAGGAGGCTTGAGACCGAAGGTGAAGAAGAAGATGAAACCGAAGAACAAAGTGGAGATGAGGAGGATGGGCAAGGAGCTGTAGTTGGAGATTTCTTGGTATACCGAAGAGATCTTACCACACAAGCTAAGGAGTCAGTGAGAGAACCTTTTCCACACAAGGTGTTGCATACGAGGAAAGGTATGTAGTGTGATAGTGGATGGAGGGAGTTGTACCAATGTGGCCAGTACTTACATGGTCGAGAAGTTAACGCTGAACACCGTCAAGCATCCGAGGCCCTACAAGTTGCAGTGGTTGAGCCAGTGTGGCAAGATCAAGGTGAATAGGCAGGTGATTTTATCCTTGTACATAGGGAGATATGAAGACGAGGTACTTTGTGATGTGGTCCCTATGGATGCCTATCAGTTCGATGTGAATGCTAACCACGATTGCTACACCAACAAGTACTCCTTTGTACAACATGGTAAAAGCATTACATTAGTACCTTAATCTCCTGAACAAGTATTAGAGGATATGTTGAAATTGTAAAAAGAGTAAGGATCATGAGAGTGAAAAGAAACTTAATGAAAAGAAAGGTGAGCAAAAGAATGAGGGTGAAAGTAGTGAGAAAAAAAGTGAGGAAAAGAAAGAGAGGGCGAAGAGAAGAGAGAAAAGAAAAGAGAGTATGATAGATTATAAGTGTGAGGTAAAAGAGACTATAGTTGCCCATGACACATTTCTGGTACTTCGTTATAAAGAAGTCCTTCATACTGACCTTAGTGTCGGCACCGTGCCGAGCACCTTTCAATCTGTTTTGCAGGAGTTCGTTGATGTCTTCTCCGAGGAGATTCCCCCAGGATTGCCACTGATCAAATGCATAAAGCATCAAATTTACTTGGTGGGTGGAGCTGCACTTCCAAATAGGCCAGCCTACCGGTCCAATCCCGAGGAGACCGAGGAGATTCAGAGGCAAGTAGAGGAGCTTCTAGCCAAGGGGCAAGTGAGGGATAGTTTGATTCCATGTGCTGTGTGATATGAACCTAGCCGAAAATTGTGACTAAACCCAATACCAATATTGGTGGTTCATAAAGGATCGAAAATTGAACAAGTTGTCGAGTACTTGACCCGTCACCTATAACGAGGTGGGAATCAAGCCTATGTATGTCTAGAAAAAATGCCACATAAGTCTTGCTTAACGCCACTAAAACCCGAAACAAAACTTTAGATAAGTTGAAAGAAAAACCTTATAAAACGATTAAGGATAACTCAAGTCTCACAAAAGCTTTGATGTGAACCCTTGATGAACTAGTGTCAATATTCCACAAACGATCGATACTTCAAGAAAAGAAGAGGGACAGATTTGTTGTTCCTTATGCCTGATGAACCCGATTTGTGCCACCCAACAAAAGTTATGGATTTTGTTGAACGAGACGCCACAAACAACCCCCTGAAGGTATTAGATGATACCAAACAAGAATCAAATAATAAGTCTCAAATATGATACAATCTAACTCAACAAAAAGAAAGATAAATCGAAGAAGGTTTTAAAAACAAAGGAGAATACTTCTCACAAAATTCAATCATAAAACTTGTGTATACAATCAAAAGGATGTCAAGGCCTTTATATAGGCATATCTAATCCTAGAATGTGAATAAAATTCATGAAAAATTAATAAGGGAATTTTAAAGTAACTAAGAAACTAATTAATGCTAAAAATTAGACCAAAAACAGGTCCTAAGCTATGAAGGAAAGTTAGGACATGATTTTCCTTTTATTTCTGGACACCAAAACGTGTATTGGAGCTTCCTTATGAGTCTTGGTCTTGTAAGGAAGCTTCTTGAATGGACAAAGGAGTGTTGGTTATGAAGGAAACATCTTTCCTTAGGTAAGGAGACAAAATCCCTAAATTGTAGGAACTTTCCGTTTTGCCACTTTTCTCTTTCCTCGTTCTCTTTCCTCCACGTTTTTAGGTCTTTCTCCATGATGGTTTGGGCCTTGGATTTCACCTCTTGGGCTATACATTGAACCTTATTGGGCGGGTCTTCTCTATTGGGCCGTGGGGTCCATTTGACATTTTTGTGGGGTCCCAAAATTCCAAATGTTATATTTTTAGCCAACATTTCCTTGAGTTTTCCATTTATGTCCTCCTTGAATATCTTAGCCTTCATCCTTGTGTTAGGCCCATAGAACATAATTAGTGGATCATTTTGTTTGGCGGGCTTCGTGGACTTCTCAAGTTCATTTCCACCTTCAATGGACATCATGGGCTCGTTCTCTCCATCCTTGGGGTCATGTCCTTCTTGTTTGGGCTTGGATGCAACTTGGTTTGCATCAACGGGTCCGAGGGGGCCGACGGGGTCTTGGTAGCCCACGATGGGAACCAAGGCAACAACATTATGATGAGGAATGGCCCAAAGAGGAAGAAGGGTTCTATGAGCATCGAGTCCGAGGAGGCCGAGGGGGTCTTGGTCACCTACACCGAGAATCGAGACATGAACCACCAAGGCAGAAATGAGACCACGATCTTGGCAATGTCAAGGCAAAGATGCCCGCATTTCAAGGAAAAATAGACCCGAAGGTGTACCTTGAGTGGGAGATGGTGTTCGGATGTCATGACTACACCGAGCGCCAAAAAGTGAAGTTGTCCGCCATTGAGTTCACCGAGTATGCCATCATATGATGGGACCAGGAGATCACTTCCTTAGAAGAGGTATGGAGAGGTCACGGTTGAGACATGGACGGAGATGAAGGCGTTGATGCGGAGGCGATTCATGCCTAACCATTATTTCCGTAGTTTGTTCCAAATATTGCAGGGCTTGAGGCAAGGGACAAAGACCATGGAGGGGTATTACAAAGAAATGGAGATCGCCATGATTCGTGCATATGTTGAAGAAGACAGGGAAGATACCATGGCTAGGTTTCTTCACGGCCTCAACAAGAAGATCGCAGATGTGATCGAACTTCAGCATTACGTTAAGTTAGTTGGTTCTAATTACTTGGATTGGCATCAGAATTTGAGAATTGTTCTCAAAGTCGAGAAGATTAAACATGTTCTCGAGACACAAAAAACCAACCCTCCGGAGGAGGGTACATCTTAAGCTATTCAATCTGCTTATGAGAAGCAAATTGAGGCTTATGACCTTGCCCAATGTCTTATGCTAGCATCCATATCTCCAGATTTTCCGAAGCAATGTGAGAATTTGGATGCATATGATATGATCGGGTACCTCGAAGAGTTGTTTGAGGCTCAATCTGAGACTGAGATCTATAATATAACCAAAGAGTTGTTTAGAGGCGAGATGAAAGAGGGTTCTTCTATGGATGCCCATGGCGTAATGATGCCAGGTCTCATCAAAAGGGTGAAGAACCTTGGGACTAACCTAGAAGAAAACCTTTGTGTACTTTTGATTTTACAATCTCTTCCACCGAGTTACAAGCAATTCATCATCAACTTTAAAATAATTAAGATTCAACTGCCTTTGCTCGAGTTGGTGAATATGCTTAAACTCACTGAGAATGAGTAACAAAAGGGTAAGGGTGCCACCTTGCTTGAGACTTTTGAAAAAGGCAAAAAAGTTGTCCAATGCCAAGCTTAAGAAACAAAAGGACAAAAAGTGCGTAGTGAAAGCAAAAGGTGTGGTGAAGAAGAATAAGAAACCTGAAAAAGGCATTTGCTTCCATTGTGGAAAGACTGGCCATTGGACACGCAATTGCAAAGATTATCTTGAATCTTTGAAGAAGCTTAAGGAAGCATCTTCATCAGGTATCTACATGATTGATG
>JAOWBN010007314.1:0-11129 GCA_028565015.1 Pinguicula moranensis | reverse complement strand
GGCTTCAATGCAGGGCCAGCCGCCGCTGCCACAGGCGGAATGTGGTCTTCCGCCCGGCACATAAACTATGGAGTTCCACCGGAATTCTTCTTCGTTGCTCCGGCCTCTTCTTTCCAACACCACCACCACGACGCCTCCACGGCCGCCACTACCGGTGCTGGCCCCTCCCCCACCATCAGTTTCGACCCCCACGCTCTAAACGCGGCAAATGCCATCGGAGTTGGGGTCGGCGTGATCCCGCTTCTCACGGCCACCCCATGCCTCGGTCCGCCGGGTATCGCCGGAGCCGCGGAGGAGGATGTATTGAACGCCACCACATCCCGCGGCCGCGGGGGTATGATGCAGCTGTGGCAACATCACCACCAGTTGGGACCCGATTCTTCGTCCTATTCGAAGAAACCCGTGATTGTAGAACCCACGACGAACCTTTTAGAAGGCGGCAGTGACGGAATTCGAGGCTCTTCCTCCATCGGAGCAGCAGCCACATGCCAAGATTGCGGTAATCAGGCGAAGAAAGACTGCCCGCACAGAAGATGTAGAACTTGTTGCAAGAGTAGAGGATACGACTGTTCGACGCACGTGAAAAGCACGTGGGTACCTGCAGCCCGTCGGCGCGAGCGACAGCTGATGGGCGGGAACAACAGCACCGCCACCGCCACCGCCACCGCCGGCGGCGGCTCCTCACAGTCCACCTCTGGCTCCAAGAAACCCAGACTCGGAGGCGCGTCACAGACTACGACGACGGCTTCGCATACCTCGACTTCCAACACCACACCGGCGAGAAGCTTCGACACAACCTCCAGCCGTCAAGGTTTCACAGCTTTTGTTTTCTTACAAAAAACATTATTTTACAGTTAAGTTACTCCGTCAATTCCCCGTGTCTATAGATGCTGGTTTTAAAGAGTCTTTACCTGGTCAAGTCCGTGCGCCGGCGGTTTTCAAGTGTGTGAGAGTAACGGCGTTAGATGACGGTGAAGACGAGTATGCATATCGGGCTGTGGTGAGAATCGGCGGGCATGTTTTCAAAGGATTTCTGTATGATCAGGGATTGCAAGGGCGAGAAGGGCTTCCCAACATATCCCAACTCTATCTCGGGAGTACCGGCGGTGCTGGCGGCGGAAGGAACAATGCAGCTTCGTCCTCCCCGCCAGTACTCGATCCAGCCGACATCTATGCGACTGCGGGCGGCGGGTTGCTTGGAGGATCAAGCTATGGTAACCCCATCAATTGATTTTGCTGATCAGGGCTAACAAACTCTCGATGGTAATTATCTCAATCTATATATGTATTGTTGATGATTCTTATTACAGCTGTTATTCGACGTTTAACCCATTTATGGTATTCTGTTCTTATGTAATCTGTTACTTCCCTAACTGCATTGTTGGGGAAACGTTTCACTCATTTTTATTACATCCAGAAATAGCTCATATATTATCCATAACGTGTGTATTGGAAAGGCGTAGCTATCTTATGATTGTGGTATAGAATATGGATAACATTGCGGTTGGATTACTCTCTAAAGTGGGCGGGCCAATTGATTGTAGTTTATCTACTTATTCGTATGTTGATGAAGTTGGACACTTGTCTTTGTTTCTTCTAATTTTGTAGGTTCAGACAAGAGTGAATATCTAGAAGGTGACACTCTCGTTTTTCCTAGTTTGGACTTTCAGTTGTTGCAATGTCGCCGTCATATATAATTGTATGTGAAGAAATATGAGCCCAGTGCTGGATTTCGCTTTCATCTGATTGCATTTCTGTCTCCTTGTTTCATTTGAAGATTCTTTTCAAGAATTTTTTGGTCCTCTTCATGCATATGCATAGAGATTGAAAGGTTCGAATTTCGTGACTCAAGCTGCTGTATTCTAGTTGCAGATACAGCAAAATGGAAGTTTTCCTTGAAACTCCCACGTTCTGTGGAACTCCCCAATCTTCATCAGACAAAGTACATCGTTGTTGTGTTGCCATTGTCTTTCATCTCACTAGTAACTCCGGACTTGTGCTTCTGAGAATAGCAACGCTGTACCGATAAATATGACATATCGGGTTGTCCAAAGATTGCAGACATCTCACCTCCCATATCTTGTCTTGTTTACGGACGAGATTTATTGGATATGTTAGTTTGATTATGAGTGGAAGAGAATAAGTTGGGTATTGGAAACTCTTCCACTCGATCATCAAGTGCATGTATTTATTTCAAGTGGCTGCGTGTGCACAAAATAAATTTTTATCGCACAAGGCAAATACAACAGACTATGATGTCGAATCTAATTAGGATTCCTATATGTACGGTGTACCAACGTCTAGAATTCACCCAAAGGGAAGTTGCTCATTGTTTGCCCTACAAACCACTCTCGTTTTTTTTCTCACATTGTAACCATGCACGAATGCGAAGATAAGTTTCTTGGAGTGTACTCCTCAGTTACACACACTCCGACAAGCCTATCGTATTCAAGGGAAAACAAAACATGCATGGGACATGATCCTGGTTTCTCTTATCTATCATGTATTCATGTTGTGTTGGATGGAATGGAGCCAGGTAATCGTTATCGATTCAGAATTTTTGATAAGTGCTGGTGCAGGAGATACAAATTTTGGGGAGCCATTAGTCAAGGCACAAAACTGTGGGGATGAGACATACTATGGGGGAGTGAACCTTTTTTTTTTTTAAAAAAATGGCACTAAAAAAAGGGGTGGGGCATAAATTAAGGGATGGGGTGAGTCGAAACCAATTTTTTTTTATTATCAAATTCTTTAAAAAGAAAATCGCCTTTTTTACTTAATCAAATTTGATTAAAAAAAATCTGTAAAAAAATATACTTTTTTTAGGGTAGGGTTGGGGATCAACTCCTTACCTCTGCCCCAGTTGGTTTGGTTGGACACTACCTGCCCGGTTGGGTAAAGTTTAATGTTGTGTCCTTGACCGGGCCGGAGACTGTATTTAAGGGTAGGCATATGAGTTGGACTAATTAACATTGGGCCGTTCGCCTATTGTTAAACAAAAAATGGTCCAAAACAACTTGTATAGTTGTTGGGCTGGGCAGACCTGCGTAGTTGGTGTGCAAGCTGAGTTCAATTTTTCAATCCGGTGGATTAACACGACACGGTACAACCCATTATTAATTTTATTTTATTTTTATTTTATTGGGCCAACATATCATTAAAAAATTGGAAAAAAATGGATCGGGCCTTGTGAGTCCATGAGGACCAATGTCGGGTTGTGCCTACTTATTTTTTTTTGTTGAAGGCTAGCCCGACCTGCTTACAAAATGTGCTAGCCCGGCCAGACAAAAAAAAATGGGCAAGTTAGGTTGCTCACCCATCTAGTTCACCCGGTAAAAATGGGTTGAGTTAGCCCGCCCGTTCGTTTGATGACAACTAATTGCGTTCTTTCGCAAACTTTGCATGATGTTTTTGAATTATAACTTTAGGTGGTGGTCTCTCTACAATCTTATCTTTTGGATATTCAGAGATTAAATTCATGGAGAATTTATTTTCTGACCTTTTTTCCTTGTGTTCTACATGTCAGGAGTAGGGCATGGGACGTTGGCAGGGGAAGGAGTTATGTACGAGTGAACGGGGGTAGCTTGCGTAGGCGGATTCTCTTGAAATAAATATGTCTATTTCAACTTTTGTTCTTCCTTCTCTATTTTTTAAGCAAAACTTTTATATTGACTGTTCTAGAATTGTAGCATTCAAGTTCGAATTTAGCATGAACATAAGCATTCGAATTTGGGGGAAAACGAGGTTGCTCTGTTCTTCATTTCATCAAAAAGGAAAATAATCGTCCACAACTGCTTTCATCCCCCTTAGTTTATAAACTGCGAACATAAAGCATATTTATACTAGTAAAGACATAAAAAACCAAATTTACAAAAGTGCCTCATATGTCAGCCGTTGGATCAGTGAGGATTGAAGAGTCTATGTGCGCCCATGTGCTGTGCTTTTATTTCATCTATTGTGAATAACAAAGTTGCACTTGTATTTCTTTTGTTTCCAACACTTTCTTCATCAGAATCTGTTATGAATGAGACTGCCATGGTTTCTTCATTTGAGGCTGATTGTGCACCATCATTCAATCCAAGATCTTGCACGTTGTCTGGATTATCAACATGAATTGTCATTACTGTCTGATAATTCAACATCCCCTCCTCAAAATGAGCATTTCAGATATTCATCTTGCTCAGTATAAAGCAAAAAACAGACATCGGAAGTGCCTTAGTGAAAATATCAGCAAGTTGTTGTTGGGAAGAAACATGCTGAGGGAGAATGAGGTCAGACTTGAATTGCACACACACCATATGACATTCGATTTCTATATGTTTTGTACGTTCATGAAACACTGGGTAAGTCATGATATCCAAAGCAACACGATTGTCACACTGAAAAGGAATAGGCAATGCTGAAAAAATCTGAAAGTCGGCCAACATATAAAGGATCCACTATAACTCGCGGACAGTTGCAACCATAGCACGGTATTCAGCTTCAACTGAAGAATAAGCAATAGTAGGTTGATTCCTTGTCTTCCAGGAGATGAGACTGATACCAAGAAAAATGAAATATCCAGTTAAGGAATGCCTGGATGATTTGCAACTCCCCCAAATCAGCATCACTGTAAGTGCTAGATTGGAGAAAGAGGCACCGGAATTGAAGAGACCGAGCGTCTGATTACCATCCAAGTATCTAAGTACATGTCTGACAGCATGCCAATGTAAATCACAGGGTTTTTGAACAAACTGATTGAGCTGTTGAACAACATAAGTCAAGTCAGGTATGATGTAGCTCAGATAGAGGAGACGTCCAATGAGTCTCCTGTACTTCTGTAGATTGTGGTATAGAGGAGTACCGTCTTGATCATCAATATCAAATTTTAAGCCATCAGGCGGTGGAGTGGAGGCTGCTGAACAATGTTGATGCGCTGAATCTGACAGTAGATCATGAATGTATTTACGCTGAATGATATAAATGCCATCCTTAAATCTGGCTATCTACATGCCAAGAAAATATTTGGCTGTCCCCAGATTATTGATGGTAAAGGCATCGTCGAGATAGGACTTTACTTTGTCCATTTCCACCACAGATGTCCTTGTAAGCAGCACATCATCAATATAAACAAGTAGAAATAATTGATGAGTGATCGTAGAATGAGTGACGAAACAAGGATCATGGTATGATTGAACGAATCCATATGTTTGCAGTTTGTTTGTGAACTCAATGGTCCATTGTGGGGAAGCTTGTTTCAAGCCATAAAGTGATTTCAGCAGACGACACACTTGTCCTTTCTTTGCTTTGTCATAATCAAGTGGAGGATGCATGTGTACCTCCTCATTCAAAGAACCATGCAAGAATGCTTTGTTAACATCCAACTGATGTATTTTCCAATTCCTGGAAGCTGCAATGGCAAATAAAATTTTGATAGTCACAACCTTGGCCACAGGGCTGAATAATAATAATCTTCTCCTTCTACTTTATTGTATCCCTTCGCCACAAGTCTGGCTTTATATCTGTCCACACTGCCATTTGGTTTGCATTTAACACGTTATACCCACTTTGATCATATATCCTTCTTTCCAGCTGGGAGTGAGGTGATGTCCCAAATTTTGTTTTCTTCCCGTCTTGCCAATTCTTGTTTCATTGCTGACACGTTGGCAACTTCATGTGCTTGGGTATAATGCTTTGGCTCAGTAACATTTGAAAAGTTTGTTGCAAAGTCACAATAGGAGGCTGAAAAGAGGCAAGTGGGATCTGATGGAAATTCCTTGAGGTGATTGTTTTGGTTAGTATGAGTTGAGAAGACATAAAAGTCATCAAGCCAGGAAGGGAGCTTAATACTTCTTGTACTTCTCTGAACAGGAGGATCCATGCGTGCAGAGGAGGATGGGGACACAACTGGTGCAATAGGTGCATCATGAGATGCCTTTGTATTTTGATTGGATCCCAAAAGTCCATTTTCATCATCCTACTCAAGACTTATCATTGGGGACCTCACGACGAGCTGGCAGAGACACAAGTGGTTCACATTCATCACAATCAGCTTCATCCCTCAACCAAGGTGCAATTTTAGACAAGATGGCTTCATCATCACAGTCAAATGATGAAGGAAACTCTTAACATCCTTATATACCACAGTCTTCCTGGATGCCAGGATGTAAACTTTGTACCCTTTCTAACATGAAGGGTATCCCACAATGATTCCTTTTAGTACTCGTTCATCAAGCTTGTCCTTTCCATGCCTATGGTCCATAACAAAACATGTGCACCCGAATGTCCTCAGCTCGGTGAGGTCAGGATTCTGCTGATGCAGGACTTCAAATGGTGACTGCCACTTCAAGACTCGGTTGCTGTGAGTATTTATGCAACCCAAGTTGCACCCAACCTACCAAGCCAAGAGGAGAAGCGATGACTCGTAGAGGTCCCAATGATGGTGAGAAGGACCCTAAAGGGCGTGATCCATTAAGCCTTCCCGAAGGCCCAAGTATACGCCTACGAGCCAAGAAATTCAAAGAGGCCTTGAACTTGATGATTCAAGAAGTTTGGGCTAGAGGAGGCCACTGCCCATTCATACTTATTGGACCCCATGGCCCACCTGAAATGGCCCGGGGAATCAACATTGTCCAATGCATGACCCAACAAATTGAAAGCGTATCATCCGAAATGGATCCCAACAAAAAAACGAAAATCATGGCTTAGGACATGACTTGGTCAAGGATGAGACAAGATCAAAGTGGATAAGGAAAAATTCCTTCTCAAAGATTATCCAAAAGATCATTTTCCTTATCCAAATCTTTAGATTAGGTTGTTACTTAATCAACACTTATCTAGACTAGTTTCTTTCTTATCTAAATTAGATTCTTTCCTATTAATTAGGACATATTTTTAAGGATATTAGGAGTCTAAAAGTCATGCCCCTACCTCTATATAGAGGGTACAACACCTTCATTGTAACACACAATTGATTTTCGAGTTTTATGAGAGTTTGTATTCTCTTTTGGTTTTAAACATTCTTTGATTTATCTTCTCTTTTGAGTTAAGTGGCATCGTGTTTTGGGACTTATCATTCAATTATTGGTTGGTGATTCAATTCCTTTCACATGTTGTTTGTGGCGTCTTTTATTCCTACAAAATTGTGACTTTCGTTGATTGGACACAATGTGTTCTTCAGGCGTTAGAAACAACAAAATCATCCCTTTTCTTTTTTGAAATATCGATCTTGTGGAGTCTTGTCACAAGCTCAGCAAGGATTCATATCAAGTATAGTTTCACCCCAAAACATCTTGGGCAATTTGGCCTATAACAGCAAGGCCCGAGCAAGCTGCAGTAGTGTCTTGTGCCTTTTCTCAACTAGACTATTTTGTTGATGAGTGTAAGGACATCTTCTTTGGTGCAATATACCATTATTGTTGAAAAGTTTTGAACAACTCCCATTTAGAAACTCAGTTCCATTATCGGTTCTAAAGGCCTTGATCATCATCCCATACTGTGTCTTCATCAATACAAAGGCTTCAACCAAACCATAAACTTGACCTTTATACTTGAACAGAAAGGTTCAAGTGCATCTGCTGCAGTCATCAACTATAGTTAGAAAGTATTGACATAAATTGATGGAGGGAAGCTTGTACGGTCCCCAAACATCCATATGGACTAGGTCAATACATTGGTTTGATCTGTGCAAACTGCCGTCAAAAGACAGTCTACTTTGCTTAGAAAGAGGGTATATTTCACAAGAATTAATAACACCCTTCATGTTTGTACTTCCATCTGAAATATTCAAGTGATTCATAACATCAATCGAGGGATGCCCAAGATGACTGTGCAATAAATTCAAGGTCACAACAACACATGCCTCAATGTATTTATTCTGTACTGAAAACATTTTACAAGCATCATTTGAAGATAACAGACGACGAAAATTTGTCATTTTCTTTCATTATTACATCAAGACTGAAAGAACTGACTTTCACTATGTAGAGTTCCCTTCTCACGTGCCCCCACTGCAAAAATTCTGTGCATCTTAAGGTCCTGCAACATACATTGATTAGGGAAGAAATGAAAGCACAGGCATATCCTTAGTCAACTTCCTCACTGACAAAAGATTATATTTGAAACTAGGCATATAAAGGCATGATTTCAGTCAAACTTCACTGGACAAAGATACATCACCACTGCACTTAACAGGCTTGGTGCTTCCATTTGGTAGCCATACTAGCGTTATTGAGGTAAAAGTATGCACATTCAACAAGGCATTGTGATAAATGCACTTGTGATTCGCCACACCAGTGTTGACAATCCACTCATGCACATAAATGTCACTACTCTTGGCAGATAACATTGAATTAAAAGTTTCATTACCTGCAAAGTCCTCAAAGTGCGCCATAATCACCATCATCTTTCCACCATAGTTAGTTGTTCATTTCCCCATGGAAAGTCTCTACAACTCTTTCTGCATGCTACCTATCACCTCGTATAGATTGTTGATCTCTTGTCCATTTGAGTCCTGTGGTGTATTTTCATAGTTCTTATCCTCATAACAAAGAACCTGATTTACAGAGTAATTCTTTTTTGGTTTTCTTCTTTGATCAAAGTACCCCTCGGGATACCACTTCAACTTATAACACTCTTAAACTGTGTGTCCTATTTTCGTTCAGTGAGTGCACTTCAGAAGTCCTCTGTCACTCTTCTATCACTCCATCCCTCCGGATATCCTTTCAATTTGAAACATTCATCCACTGTACGGCATGTCTTTGTACAATGGCTACATTTCAATTGGCCTTTATCAACTCTTAATCCTCCCCCCAACATCCTTCTTCCAGTGTCCTCCCCTTGCTAACATTGCAACATTCAATCCTTCACGTGTGGCTGCAATATTAGTTCTCAACTGTTTGTCATTCTACAGTAATAACAGTGTTGTATAACATGTTAATGTCAGTAAAGGATATGTGAGAAAGATATGACTCTCACTTTCATATACATCATTTAATCTCATCAACAAAACCATAACCTTGTCTTCATTGTCTCTCTTATTCAGTATCACACATATTTCACCCTCAATATATGAAGTTGGCCTTAGTTGCTCATATTGATCCCACATCACTTTCAATTTCCCAAAGAAGTCACACACATTTGCATTTCCTTGCCTTATCACAACCATGTTCATTTTCAACTCAAATAAGTATGACAGGTTGGTAGTACCTAACCTTTGTTCAAGGCTTTGCCACATTACTCTTGCATTAGTTACAAACATATACGTTTTCATCAAATCTGGTTGCATTGATCCCCAAATCCAAGAGCATACAAGACTATTAGCTCTTTTCCATTTTAAGTACAGAATTGAGTCCGCACTAGGTTTTTTTAGTGTTCCATCACTGAAGCCAACGTTGAGCTTGACTTCAAGTGCGGACATAATTGCACTCTTCCAAATCAAAAACTTTGACTCATTCAACAATATTGATACTAATTACATACCTGGACTGTCTGATCCATGGACCCGCAATTGCTCCTCCAACAGATCGTCCATTTCTTGCTTGCGCTTCATCGCCAACATCTCCCTTTCTTTCTCAGTTTCACTGATCGCCATTCTTGTCGTAGTTTATCAGCTGAATCGCGAGGACTTGCAGTTGGATCGACGAACTTCAACTTGTCGCGATCACTGAGGTACAACTTGCTTTGATACCATCTATAATTGTCGCATTCATGTTCAAATTTAGCATGAACAGAAGCATTCAAATTTGGGGGGAAATGAAGTTGCTCTGTTCTTCATTTCATCGGGAAAAAAAATACCGTCCACAACTACTTTCATCCCCCTTAATTTACAAATTGAGAACATAAAGCGTATTTATACAAGTAAAGACGTAAAAAAACAAATTTAAAAAAGTGTCCCGTATATCACTCATTGGATTAGTGAGGATCAAAGAGTCAATGTACGTCCATGTGCCGTGCTTCTGTTTCATCTATTGCGAATAACAAAGTGGCACTTGTATTTCTTTTGTTCCCAAAGCTTTCTTCATCAGAGTCCGTTATGAATGAGACTGCCATGGTTTGAGGCTGATTGTGCAGCATCTTTTAAGCCAAGATCCTGCACGTCGTTCGAATTATCTGCGTGAATTGTCATTACTGATTGGTGGACCCTGCCCCTGTGACTCTATCTCTTCCCCAGAACCCGAACCCGAGAGACAACCCACCAAAGAAGGGCCGCTTACGGACCATGCCAAGGAGAATCGAGGCCCAGGAAAAAGGGGAAATCAGGCCCATACCCGGGATACCAAATAAAATTATAAAAGACGAAGATTATGGGAGAAGGAAGGGGTGGCGATTGGCGGAAAGAGGTGGTCAAAAGTACACACACGGTGATTGGTGGAATAAGATGGTATGAAGAACACGTCGCTTGACCAATCGACGGTGACCAGATGGAGGAGGAACACCCGATGACCTACCCCTATAAATCGATCGATCAGAAGAAGTCGCAGAGGGGGAGGAGAAGTCTGAGAGAAAAGAGGAAGTGGAAAAGTCCGAAAGGAATAGAGAGAAGTCTGAAAGGAGGGAATAGAGACAAAGGGAGAAGAAGTGTGGGGAAACGTGCAAAAGAGAGAGAGAGAGAGGAAATAATGAAAAATGAATGTTGAGAAAGGGATAAGAAAATTAGTGATAAACAGAAAAGGAAATCGGAACAAATGAGATTTGATGACAAAGTACCAATTAAAGTAATAAGTGTTATAGATATAGTGATTGGGACAGTTTTATAGAGATAAAAAAATTTGTAACCGGTCCTAACCTCTATATAAAGAGGCACTACAGAGAATAAAACTTACGCCTTTCACGATCATTCTAATATTCTCTCGTTTACTTTTCTGCAGATTTTCTAATTTACAACGCGTTATCAGCACGAACTTACTCATCTCGACGAACCTGTTTCTCTCCAATGAATTGCTCTTCTCTAGGTTCTTTTTTATCTGCTGTAAGGCATATCTATGTTATTATATTTATCATATCGTAGAAAATTATATGATTTTTTTTTATATACTGCTGAGTGTTTTTGGGATCTCGATAATTGTTATCCAATTGCATGATTCTTCATAACAATGGATTTCAAAACATAAATTAAAAGAAAAAAGAATGATTTTTGAAAGATTCGTAAG
>JAOWBN010007303.1:0-11129 GCA_028565015.1 Pinguicula moranensis | reverse complement strand
CCCCCCCCCCCCCCCCCCCCCCCCCCCCCCCCCCCCCCCCCCCCCCCCCCCCCCCCCCCCCCCCCCGGGCCTCCGCCCCTGGTTTGGGTGAAGCAAATTTTGGGGAGGGTCATAATTATTTTTATTCTCAATTTTCACGCATAAAACTACATAAATATTATTCCTGAAAGATAATTGACATAATCTTTTAAAAACTTGGGGGGCTAGGGCCCCCTGTCCCCTTACAATTCTAAGTGTATTTTCATATTACCGACTGTCTTGACTTCTTTGAGTTGGAACTATTGGGAGCGATATCATGAAAATTGATGATGTTACATAACTCACTAACCCTTACAAATGTTTTTAAGTTAATTTGGTAAAGGTAAATTAAGATCATGATCACTCATGTCTTTCTTTTTTAATATAGCCTCTGTGTTCGTTTAAAGAACTCGTATTGTATTTTTTTTTTCGAATTACTTTTTATTCTTTGTTTGTTACATTATTATAGAGTTGAGAATTGCCCTGGATAAGGTAAGATTTGTGGGTGATAAAAAAAATGATCAATTTCGATTGACCCTTTCACTTTACAAGTTTCATCCAAATCTTACCAAATCGGAATGTATAATCTAGCACTCACTCCCCTCAAATTAAATTGTAGGGTATTAAATTCACAATTAACATAGAACCTTCGAGAATGCTTGACTTGAGACTGCTAGTTGATCTTCTGAGTGGACAAAAGGTAAGTTGATGATGTCTCTTTCAAGTTTTTCTTTAATAAAGTGTCTGTTAACTTTCATGTGTTTGGTCTGGTCATCTTGTACTGGATTTTCAAAAATACTTATTGTTGCTCGACTATTACACTTCTTCAGTTGACAAGTACTTCTCACGGGGTATCCCACCTCAGCCAACAGCTTCCTCAACCAAAGGATCTCGGCTAATCCTCGTGCTACCTCTCTGAATTCTGCTTCACCACTAGAGAGTGCCACAACTTTTTGTTTCTTGCTTTCCAACTCATGAGATTTCCTTCTACTAACATGAAGTACCCTGCGGTCGACCGATCCAGTTGACAAGGATACCCTTCAATCCACTGGGTTTTCTGCCCAATCTGCATTAGTGTAGCCTTGAATATCTAGATGACCATTCAGTATAAATTGAATCCATCTCCCTGGTGATCCCTTCAAGTATCGAACAATCCTCAATGTTGTCTCCACATTCTATCAGGAGGCTATGCATAAACTGACTGACAAATCCCACAGCATAGACTATATGAGGTCTAGTGTGAGCTAGATAGATCAGCTTTCCGATTAGATATTGATAATGTTCCTTCTCTGCCAACGTGGCTCCCTCAACCATTTGTAGCTTCTGATTCATGATAGCTAGTGTATCAACCAGTTTGCAGTCAACAAGTCCTATTTCGGCAACATATCAATTACATATTTCATTTATGAGATGAATATCCCTATTTTTGACCTTAAGACCTCAATGCCAAGGAAATAGTTCAGTTCTTCCAAGTCTTTCATTTTGAATTCCCCGAATAGATTTTTTTCGAAGTTCTACCATTTCTTTTTATCACTCCCTATGATTATCATATCATCGACATAAATAATCAAGTAGGCAATAAGCTACCCCTTTTCTTGAGGAACAAGGTGTGATCAGAATTGTTCTGACTATATCCATATCTCTTCATGATCGACGTGAAGCGTCCAAATCATGTTCGAAGTGATTGTTTCAAACCATATAGTGTCTTTTTTAATCTACATACCTCATTGTTTTGAAACTTGCCTAGAAAGCCTGGTGGAGCTGTCATACACATCTGCCTAAAGATGCCCGTGTGAGAACGCATTCTTGACATCAAACTGATGAACTAGCCAATTAGGTTGCAGCAACCGAGAATAATACCCTGATGGTATCAATCTTTGCAACTGGAGAGAATGTCTCATAGTATTCAATCCAGTATGTTTGAGTGTATCCCTTGCTACTAGCCGAGCTTTATGTTATTCTATTATACCATTTACCTTGTGTTTAATTATAAATAATAATTTGCACCCAGCAGGCCGCTTCCTAGTCAACAATTTGCATCTTTTCCACATACCATTCTTTTCTAAGGGTATCATTTAATCGTTCATCGTTGTTGCCATTCCTTACTCCATTGTGCCTCCTATGCCGTTCTTGGTACTGTTTCTGAATGTTCACCAAAACTCCCCCTGACTAGGTTGTTCTTAGGGTATTTGGATGTCCGTGGCTCATATTCATGTTCATACCTCTTTGGAGGAATACTTCGAGTGCTTCTGGGGGCTAGCATTTATTTGCCATGTGTTGCAGTAGTTCATGTATCTGATGCTACATTCTCCAGCTCAGGGTAAGCTGTAGTGGAAGTATTTTTATAAATAAGCTCTGGAGCACAATTACTTACCTTAGAATCACAGGACGAGGAGTGTGGGGTGTGATTCACTATTGTGAGGTCTTGCTCTATGTTTTTAGGAGTAGGCTCATTGGTGACTCTAGTTGGCTCTTTTAGGATAGTTTGAGGAAAGATGGCGGGACTGAGCAACCAATTCAGAGGATCTCGTTTACTATGTTCCCCCTAACCGCTAGATTGGTTTATATAATAGTATTGAGTTTCGAGGAAGTCACAGTCCATGGTTGTGTACATATGTCGGGTAATAGAGTCAAAGCAACGATAGCCCTTTTTGTTAACTCCGTGATCAACAAAGACACACTTGACAACACAGGGTTCAAGTTTGGTTCGATCTGCCCTCGAGATGTAAACAAACACCGAACAATCAAATATTAGCGGTTGAATAGTCAAGGTGGGCAAGGTCAAAGTCTGTGGAGCGAGGGTTTGGAGAGGAGTTTTGAGCTGGAGGATTTTGGTAGGTATGCGGTTTATTAGGTAGACGATTGTAGCTACTACCTCCGGCCTGAAGGATTGATGGACATGGGATTCAAAAATGAGGGCTCTTATGATTTCAAGAATGATTTAGTTATTTTGTTCGGTCACTCCATTCTGTTGAGGTGTATGAGAACATGTGATTTGATGGACTAACCCATTTTATTGGAAGAAATTTGTCATGGCATGATTAAGATATTACCCCCACTATCAGATCGAAAGATTTGGATTTGTTTTTGTAATTGAGTTTCTATCATGGCATAAAAGACAACAGATTTCTTGAACACCTATGACTTATTTTTAAAAAATATATCCAATTCATCATTGTGCAGTCATCAATAAACAACAAAAAAATATTAAAAAGTACTATTCTAAGAATTTTGGGCAGAGCCCCGTATATCAAAATGAATAAGTGAGAAAATAGTCTTAATACGAGTATCATTCGAGGAATACGAGTGTTTATGGCTTTTGGCTAGGCAACATGTATCACAAGAAAATGTACTTGGCTATTTAAAAAAATGAGGAAGTAAAAGTTTCAGATATCTGGGATGGGTGCCCCATACATCAGTGCTAGAGCCAAACTTTTCTGTCTACTGTCCCGTGAGCCAGTATCGCGGTCCCCTGGCGAGTCACCTCATTAACATAGTACATGCCACCACGTTTAGTACCACGTCCAATGATCTCTCTCATACGGATATCCTATAATACGCAAAAAGTTGGATACATGAGTACCTAGCAATTTAATTTCTTATTCACGTGACTGATGGATAAAAATTTACACGATAAGGAGGGAATGTAGAGACAATTTGATATGGTAAGGCGATGTGAAATTTGGATGATGTCATCCCCTTGGATGGTTGAGACTCGCCATTGGCAGTTTGGATACACTTTCATTTTGGAACGGAGTTGGTGAGGAGATCAATATGGTAATTAGTCATTGTATCAATGGCCTCATAGTCGAATAACTACTAACTTGGTCTGGTAGATGGGACTAATTGGCCGTACAAGTGATCAACTCAAATTGTCTTGACATAGATTTAGGAGGTTCTAAATCAAAGCACACAAGACCAAAGAATTTTGGATTGATAATTTTGGGTTTGATGGTGGTATTCCGACAGTTGAGGGATGAACCCGAGGATTTTTAGAGTCTGGTGTTTGAATTGGGTATTTTCGAGAATTTAGAGGTTATTTTGAATAATTTTGGGAGTGTGGGGACTAGGATGAGGATTCTGAGATATTCTAGGGTTGTATCGGAATGTCAGTAGATGATTGGAGCCATATCATAATTTTTGGGAATTGATGGTGTCGTATTGTGTGACTGGAATTATGTGGGTTGGTTTTTTAAAGAACTTGAGTTTTTAGGGGCTTATCTTTAAATACAGCAGGGGAATGAGGTTGTATTTGAGATGAATGACTACTAAAAGGATTTGGGAATGAAATGTTGCTCCCAAATCCTATACTTGTTGAGAACCCTCAATTTTCTCATCTCGTTCCTCGATATCGATGGTAATCACACTGAAACCTGTCTCTCCTTGAACTTGGGTGTCTCCACTACTTCCAGTAACGGTTTAGCTGCTCGTAGCGATAGCCCATGTTCCTTTCGCCCTTCTTTTCTTAACATCGAGCCACCACTCGGGATATCCCACCTGTTTGAAACATCCTTCTAGGGTGTGACCCTTTTTCTAGCAATCCAAACACTAGAGTTTGGATTTGTCCCCGTCTCTAGTCTGGGATTGATGTTCTGGCTACTCATGCAAATGGATCTGAACATGATTTTGTGGCAAAGCCACTCCCAATGGCCAGTAATGTATCAATGCCTTCGCTATGTGCCAGATTGAAAATGTCAAGGTGTGTCGTCTCACGATGGAGTGAGGCGTGGGTAGTCTTAACTGAGGGGAGGGATCTTCCTTGATGAATTCCCTCTTCATGCCATCGTAGTCTCTGTTAACGGCAGCGAGGAGCAAACATAATCTCATCTCTTGTAGGCAATGATCGTAGGTTGCAATATCCACGTCGGAAGTCATTGGATTTGGTTCCCTTAGGCCAATCACCCTCCGTATTTTATGTTTTGCAATGTAGAGTGACTCTAGGGTTCCATTTCCCTGTTGTTGCTTGTTTGCTAGCACGGTGAGACCAAAAATTTGGACTTGATCTTAGTCATTACTGTAGGTAGTCGCTAAGCCTTCCCACAATTTCATTGTCGTTGGGTATTCAGCATAATGATTGACCAAATCAAGGCCAGTAGCTTAGAGAATTAAGGAACAAATACTCAAATTTGTTTATTCCCAGGATGAAAATGTTGGGTCGTCGGTTGTTGGATGGGAAAGTTTTTTCGATAATGTGATTCAATTGCCTCCTCCCTCCTAAGGCCACTCATCAATCTTGACCATAGTGAATATTTTTGATCCATGAGCTTCATAGTGATGGCTAAGGCTGAATGATTATCTAAGGTTTGAATCTGTTTAAGGATTTTTGACAGTTGGATAGAAACATCAACAAAAGTTGATTCAGAGGACTGTTGGAGGGATCTGTTTGTGTCATCCACATGGTTTTGGCTAGATCGACGCTTTATGGTAGATGATGAGATTAATGGTTTGATCCGAGGATCAAAACATGCTCTGGTACCATGTTTGTTTAGAGAACTCAAATTGATTTTTTTTTTTTGAATTACTTTTTGTATTTTGTTTATTGCATTATTATATAGTCTAGATTGCCCCAAATAGAGTAAGATCTTTGACTGATAAGGAAAGGATCAATTTTGTTGATCCTTTTCTTTTAAAAGTTTCATCCAAATCTTACCATGTCCGAATTTATAATCAAACAATCTCTTCTCTTTGTCTTTTTACTACAAACTTTTTGGTCCCTAATAAATTCCTATGTATTAGCATTAATAACATCACGTACCATTTGTTCATTTCAATTCCATCCACACAATATTTTTCCAAAGTGAAAGCTTCACACAAAAAATGGGTCATGGATCAAATCTCCTAAAGTAATTTCCACTATCACACGTCTTCGTGACGTTATCCAAATCAAGGCTTGAACCTTCATGTCCTCCATCATTTATTCTATAGTTTTTTCTCAGAGCCGAAATATCCTCTCATTTCAACACATCCAAAGTTACCATATAACACACAATCATAGTCTCATGTGTTGGATCAGATGCTGCAAGGGGTTGTACACACCCACAACTGTGACACCGAACCAATCATAGAACACCCATCATACTTCATACACCACAGTGCAGTAGCAAGAGTCTTCATCCTCCTCATGAAAGTAAGAGCATAATATTTCCTTAGCCTGTAACCGTACACCTCGATGTAGAAGATTTGTTTTTGTAAATAAACTACCGAGTAATAATCTCCATCAAAGCAATGATGCCTTGTCAGGAGCCAGCTTGCTTATGCTCATCGATATCTCAGGTCTACAAATGGACATATTGCATTGCAAGTTTATTTGCTGTAGATAAGTTGACCATGTAGAATACACACCATCTAGTTGAAGTTCACAACACCATGAATTAACTTGATCCTCATGAACAAGGGTTGGTTGTAACAATAGTAGTAGTTGAATAACAAAAGATTCTTCTCCTATGCAAAAGCGGCACCACCACTACCAAATCCATACACCATGCTCTCATCCTCCTTTCATATATATTGTTGTCTATTTATTAAGTGCCAGATTATAAAGCCTTTGGAATTTCTCGTTCTGTGTACCATAAGGTAACCATTCATCATGCTAGAAGCTATAGAAGCCCCCTTCACCAATCACCCTTATCAAGCACACCGTGAAGTGTGATTTCGAAGAAGCTACAGATAAGAGTGAAGGGAACTATGAGAGAGAAAAAACTCCCAACATACTATTGAAGAAAATTGCATATTAACTCAAAACTCTACTGGGTCCATGCTTTGATGTGCCTGAATCATCCTCTATTCGTGAGTTTGAACTGCCTCAACTTCCTCCTCGCAATGAGGAAGTGACAAAATGGGTTATCGTTCAACAGAAGAAACCTGAAAAGACAAAAATTGCACCTACAATCTTGGAGAGTTGCCCGGAGAAAAAATGGTCAAGTTGCCCATACCCCCATTTAGAAAAACCAAAATATCATTGACATATAGAAGATGGGGAACAATAGGGGCACCACGTGGTAGAGAAAAAGACAAAATCTGACCTAATGCAACCAAATCGGATAGACAATGGTTAAAAGGCTCCTTACTAAGAATGAACAACAATGATGAAAGCGGATCACCTTGGCGCAAACCTCGTGAAGGCTGAAAGAATCTGGCTCGAGAGCCATTCAATGAAACAGAAAAATGGAATGACTCCACCAAATGGCTAATCATCGAGATCCGAAGTCCACAAAATCTAAAACGGTGCAGACCTTATGTAGATAATACCACCGAACTCTATAAAATGCTTTGTGCTTCTCAAGCTTCAAAATCATATTACCCCCTCTTGCCGGCTTACCCATGTAAGAGGCCATTTTCAACGCCAAGGCTATATTATCAGCAATGCCACGACAAACAACAAATCTCTCCTGGACCTCAGATATAATTCGAGGAAAGACAAAACTCAAATACTTAGCAAGTATCTTAGAAATACCTATGGAATATACCAGGCATAAACTAATCGACAAAAAAATTAGAGAATGTGATAGGCTCAATACGTTTAGGAAGCAACACCAACGTCGAAGTACCATAAGAAGTGGGAAGAGAACTCTCATTCCAAAAATCCAGAATGCTCTCATGAAGGTCCACCCAGATAATATCCCAACAAGAGATATAAAAGGAACTAGAATCCATCAGGGCTAGGAGTAGAATCTTGGTCAATGTCCAATGGCACGTAATGCATCTCCTCAATGGTGGAGGAATGCATGATGTATGATTATCAACTAATGAAATAAGTGGTGGAATAAAATTCAGAAGCTTCATGTTGTCCCCTACTGTATCCTAGAGCGTGGGCAAGGTGGAGACTAGATCCACATGGGGATAAAGATGAGGGGTTAAACCCTTCAGTAAGAATCTGCTGAAAATAAACAATTGTCCAAAAGAAATTAATTGATCGATAGTCTGCATACCAACTAAGAAAGTGATCCACAAAATGGGATCCTTGGCAGCCTCATGTCGTGCCATGGCGTGAAAGAAGGTTGTGTTAGATCACCCTATTTTAGCTATTTCACTTTACTCTGCTGCTTTTGCAATATCTCTTCTTGTAGTAAGTGCGTCTCATAATCTTGTTTAAGTTGTTACAGGTCTGGTAAAGAGATTGATCACTAGTCAAATGGGTAGTAAGATCCTGTATCATAGAGCAAAGCTCCTCCATAGCCCAAAACACGTGCTTGAAAACCTCTTTATTCCATATACATAAATGTGTCTTCAACCTCTTCAGTTTGCATGCTATCTTAGCCATGCCAAGCAAGTCGCAAGGCTCATTCCAAAAGCTCCCTATAGTGGATACGAAATTAGTATAAGTAACCCACATACGTTGAAAACGAAATGGTGCAAGGGGTCGAGTCTGTGCACAGTTCTGGATTAGCAACGGAGCATGATCACTTGAAGCAACTGCCCCCAAAACTGTAAGAGAGGCTGCAGAAAAATAAGAGGTACAATTCAACCAATACTCCATCTAAGTGCTCTAAGATGAATTTGTTCATTTGCTTGCAAAATCATATAAATTGTTGACCCTGAGGAGGCAAATCATATATATAATTTTGATCAATAAATCATTAAACTCATCTTTAGCCTGAAGGGAGTAGGTAGCGCCCCCTAGCTTCTCATAATCAGTAGCCAAAATATTAAAATTACCAAGGATGATAGTGGGGATGAAGCATGAGAGCAAAGAAGTCACATATGCCCAAAGTTGTCGGCGCCGAACAAGAGTATTTTGCATATACTAACACAGATAAAGTATTTACTTCCTGCCAAAGAGCCAAAAAGGCTAACAATTGCTCCGTAAAAAGAAAATACATACTATGTCTGGCCGAGTGAACAACAAATTTTTTCACCCATGGATTTATCAAAACAACAGTAGTGAAAGTCAAATAGTACCCAATACAATGAGCTTGAGAAACCAAAGTCACAGATTCCAGAAATAGCAAGAAAAAATAAATTATAACACATAACTAATTAGCGAAGATGCGACTACGAGGACGAAGCCATGATTCCTCGGGCATTACAAATGAGAAAGTCAGAAATCAAGAGACTGGAGAGGGGTGACACCGAGGGCAGTAACCATCTTCTTCTTCTTTGGAGATTGTCTATGTACCCTCTTTTTCACAACTGATTCTTTCTTTGAATCTAATTTGCACTCTGATGGGTGCCCAATAGCAATAAAATGATGAAAGCATGTTCATGTGTAGCGTTCAAGATCAATAGTCAGAATATCAAAGGAAGGACACCATATGAACTAGGAGTGATCCCATGAGAGTTGCCGCAACCACAATTGCTAAATCCAAAATGGTATCAAGTGCATGATCAACAAATAAAGCATTCACCTCTTTGTCCTAGAGCGCAACAAATGAATTAACGGTGTGTAATGTTGCATCATCACAGGTCAACGAAGTCCTCTAAGATGTAGGAATGGTTGCCTTGTTAGGGGAAGCTAATCCCGGCCTTGGGGTAGAGACAAGTCCCATGTAAGCTACAATGGCAGGGCCTAGTAGCACCACCCCATCCCTATCTACATGCAAAATAGGAATAGCCAAGCCACCAGTAGCCAACAACGGTGGAGCCATGAAACCAAGCTTAGCCACATTCGAAGTAAGAGAAGGGGCGAGAGCTGGGGGATGAGGCCATTTCCTCCAGGTCAGGCCAGCAGGAGGTGCTACAAGAGAAGCAAGGTTAGCAAGTGATTGCTTCCCCACTCGTCTACATGTGGTCACCAAATGACCATGCAAATCACATTTCGAGTAATACTTAGAGTCCTTCTCATAAACAATCGTTTGCCAATAACCCATTTGAAAATCAGATCCAATCCAAATTCTATCTGGTTTGGCATACTCACGTCAAACTCAACATAGACACGTGCATAACTTGTACGAGCATGGGTAGAGTAGACTGATCAACCTTGATAAAATCCATATCCAGAGAATTAGTGATTCGTTTTGGAGTCGATAGTAATAGTCAAGGGAAAGCAGTGACAGTTGAATCAAGATAGATATTTTCGGTGACTCACACTCAGAGGACACATTGCGATGCCACTTGAATAATCGGAAGAGATAACCATTGAATGCTCATATTATCCATAGTCAAGACTAGCTTATAATCATCTTCATTATAGAACTTAAGGACCAACATACGATAATCCAACAAGGTAATAATGAGTTGTTACCGAAGGTTTCATTCATCATAGACATGTTTTTGAAACACATCAATAGTTAGGTGACCAATGGAACAAATTTCGCCACTAAAGTAAGGGCCAAAGGAGAGGCTACGGTCGGGTTTTGAAAATAGAGCAATAGGACCACCCTCTTTTTTACCACTATACCTGACATCAAGTTCCACATATGACGTTGGTAACAAAGATAAATCTAGGTGACAATTTGAGGAAATGACCGTTTTAAAAGACTTAGGTGGTGCAACATCGAGGACCAAAAAAAAAAGACCATTAGTGGCTGGCCATAAAAAAAACACCTGTGGAGGTGTTTATTTCCATGCAGTCGGTGGAAGACCACCCATACCCTCGGAGGCTCGATAAGAAAAAAATCCATGAATTGAATCAAAGAACGATCCAACTTCAAAAACTAATTTCCATTCCTAGCAGCAACGGCGGAAAAAAATCGACATGCGGCATTTCCCCAAAACATAATAATATGCATCACCTAGGTGAATTTATTGAGGGCTTCATACTTGTTTGATTCGCATCACAATTTTTCGGAGAAGACTTCAACAATATGGCTAAAGCAGTCCAAAACGATGAGCCAGTGATTGGAATTCCATACAATGCCGCGTACCAGGTGTCGCCGCACCAACCGTTCGGCAAAATTGGATTTGAAACGACAAGAATTGACGGGGATAAAATCGTGACAGTGAGTTGAAATGGCGAGAATTGACTATACGAGTTCGTGTCATCGGGAGCTAGCGTAGGTGAACTTTCCATCAACTGTTGTCTCATAACTATAGTAGATAAATTAATTGCAATTGGTATAACGTGTCTGTGGGGTGTTTTGCGCAGACTCTCTTATACTTATAATTGGATTATAATAACTTTTTTTGAAAAAATGAAGAGTTATTTTTTGAAAAAAGGTGATTATAATTGGATT